>CABHPR010106295.1:24926-37543 GCA_902168415.1 Peromyscus melanophrys
TCTCTCTCTCTCTCTCTCTCTCTCTCTCTCTCTCTCTCTCTCTCTCTCTCTCTCTCTCTCTCTCTCTCTCTCTCTGTCTCTCTGTCTCTCCTGCTCTTATCACTCTTTGTTCTTTCTCAAGTCCTCTGTTTCTGTAAACAGAAAGCTGTTTAAAAGCATGGCTAATTAGTCTTGGCCTTTTTGTTTTCCTTCCCAGCTGCCTAATTGCCTGTTGGAGTGAAACAAGAGCAGGCATTGGATGTGTGGCATTGCTGAGGTTCACGGTTCTTATGGGCTAGTGATAAGCTCGCTCAGATGAAGGGAGACTTGGGAAGTGTGGGCAAAAGTTTTTGCAATGAGGTCAATTTTCTTCCACCAGTCTCTTAAGGAAACATCACCACATGAGTGGGCTGGTCTGGATTTTGTCACTCTTCTGTATCAGTCTTTCCCTTCCAACCAGCTTATCAGTTTCTCCACTAGATAATTTTGTTCAACTCAGCATTTCAGCAGATAGTAACTGAACACCTTCTTTCCTACACTTAGAAAAGTGCCTTGTTTTTATAGAAAACATGAAGAGCTTGCTGAAGGAGTTCTGAAAGGCACAGTTTCCAAGTGAGTTCATTTTCTCAGGCTTTTTATAGCTTAATCTCAACTCCACAAACTTCTAGCACCACAGTGTATCTCTTGGTATGCAGTCTTCTACCTCCTCTGTGTATGAGAACATGCAAAATGGTTACATTTGATTGGTAAAAGTTCTTCATTATTAAAATGTGTTGTTGGACACTCAATTTAAATACTATTGTACCAGACAAATGTATTTCATTATTCTGTATTCAGATATTGACAGTAGGTTTACAGAAAAACTCATAGAATAGAGAATTTTAAAATAAGATTTGTTTTTATTTTATGTGTATACATGTTTTGGCCTCATGTATGTCTGAGCACCATTGTCTGTCTTGTGCTTGTGGAAATCAGAAGAAGGTGTTGATGCTCCTGGACTTACAGATGGTTGTGAGCTGCCCTGTGGTGGTAGGAACGATACCCAGTCTTCCACAAGAGTGGTAAGGGCTCTAAACCAATAAGCCATCTCTTCAGACCTAAGAATTATTTTCAATAAGTCTTTTGAGTTATATAATTTACATAACATCAGTTCAGTCTCTTAAACTGTATAACCTACAGTTTAGTGTATTTATGACTTTATTCAACTAATATCACTATCTAATTAGGAATACTTTTTGGAATATTTTATCTATGGTCATACCATCCTGAATGTGGCTGATTTCATGTGATCTGGAATATTCTCGTTATCTTCTCTAATAAAACTCGTGTCATTTAGCAGCCACTCATCATTCCTTCAATCCTTCTTAGCTCCTCAAAGTTGCTAATCTACTTTCTGTGTCTTTGTATTTGCCTATTCTGGACATAAATGAAAGCATGAAGCCTGTGATCTTTTGTGACTGGTTTCTTCTATTTATCATGTTTTAAGACTTAGTAGTGTTGGTGTTTCATTTCCTTGTGTTGCAGAATAATCAGTTGTATGGACACTCTACATTTTGTTTATGCCTTCCTCCACTGATAGTTGTTTTTACCATTTGGCTCATATAAATAATATTGTTATGACATTTATGCACAATTTTTGGTATAGACCAGTCTGTTGCCAATTCTATAGGCTGCTCTCCACAAACTAACAGCAAGGCCCCATTGCTGAAGATAACACCTATACAACTCATTGAACATGGAGATGTCAAGCTGGTGCCTACATAGAGCCTCCACCTCTATTTTCCAGTATCTATGGTACAGACAGGTACTCTGTACGCTACCAAAAGAAAAACATAAACACCACAAACCTTTTGATTACAATAGTGTACTGCCTGCAACAAGATATGCTAGGGCAATGAAGGCACAAAGCTTTTGGGAGTAACCAGCCAATAACTGATTTGACTTAAGGCCCATTTCATGAGATGGAACCCATACATGACACTGCTTGGATGACCAAGAACCAGAGACTAGATAGCCCAGGCACCTACAGTAAAACCAAATACTGCCGTTCTGAAAAGAACAAGATAAAAATGTAGTGCAAAATGACTCCTAATAACATTCTTCTATACTCATAGATTAGTGCCTTATTGAACCATCATCAGAGAAGCTTGCTCCTGCAGTAGATGGGAACAAATACAGAGACACACAGCCAGGCATTACAAAGAGAATGAGAGATGTTGGAACACTTGGCCCTAAATGGGATATTTCCATTAAATCTCTCTTCTCAGAGCTCAGGGAACACCATGGAAGAGTAAGCAGAAAGAGCGTAAGAACCAGAGGGGATGGAGGACACCAAGAAAACAAAGCCTTCTAAATCAACATGAGCAAATCTCATAAGAACTCATAGATACTGAAGCAGCATTCACAGGATCTGCTGAGGTCTGCACCAGGTCCTCTGCCTATGTATTATGGCTTCTAGTTTAGAGTTTTTATGGGATTCATGAGTGTGCAAATAAGTGGGTCTTTCTTTGATTCTTGTGCCTTCTCTTGGGCTCTTTTCCTTCTGTTGGTTTGCCCTGTTCAACTTCAATGAGATAGTTTTCCTTTTATCTTATTTCCTTTTATTTTGTTAAGTATATACTTTTTAAAATGAATGAGTGAATGAAAACCCAGCCACTAGAGTAAAACTTAACAACTGAACTTTCATTTATAACCTCTTGGAGAGGGAAAATCATTTTTCTTCAGTGAAGTGATACTGGGTATATCAAACACTCCAGGGCAAGCCTCATGTTCAGGAGTAGTTGATCAACATATAGTTGGATTCCAGTTTTTTTGCGGGTGCTTTTATTTGATTACAGTTTGGTACTTTTTTTCCTCTATGGGTGTTGTTTCATTTTGTTTTCTTAGTTTGGGGGTGGATTTGTTGTATTGGGTTTTTGTTTTTTAGAACGAACTTAAAATTGGGTAGGCAGGGAGTTTTAAAGGATCTGGAAAGATTTGGGGGAGGGCAAGAATATGATCAAAATATATTTAAATTTAAGGATTGTTGTAAATAATACAAAATATGATTAAAAAAAGAAAAAATGGTACGGAAGTATGTTTTCATTTTCCCTGCGCCAGATCATATAATAACTTTACCATTTTAAGCTTTTGAGAAACTCAGACAAATTTCCTTTTTGTTTGTTTGTTTGTTTTCGTTTTTGTTTTTTGAGACAGGGTTTCTCTTTGTAGCCCTGGCTGTCTTGTAACTCACTCTGTAGACCAGGCTGGCCTTGAACTTGGAGATCCTACTGCCTCTGTCTCCCAAATGCTGGGAGCCATCACTTCAGGCTTCAGGCAATTTTTAATGTAATGATTGCCTATATTTGTATGTCAGAAGTGTGGCTAAAAAGGTTAAAATTTTCTTTAAACTCATAAGCTAAGCTGATCTCTTTCAAAAGGTTGGATCATTCTAGAAGTGAAGTTCTTAGATTCTTTATGAATTTTCATTGACAGAGATGGAAACTGAGTGCTTGGACCTCAGTAATGAGTGTTCCAACTTTAAACTCTTCAAACCCTAAGAGCAAACCCATAGCTATATAAACCATATTTAAGCAGAACACTTTTGCTCTTAACAATAGAAAATGTCAATTCATTCTACAGTGGCCACATATCACTCTGGAAATCAGAGCAACAGCTTTGATATATAGAAAACATAACACTGAATCTAGAGATGTTGTAGGCTCCTTGGTATAGTCCTTGCCTAGCATGCTCCACGTTCCATCCATAGGACCTCAAGCAAACAAAAAATGAGACAAAGCGAAACCAGAGACGCTTATGCTGACACAAGGACTTAGTGTACTAACTAAGGTTATCCTCCCTGTTTGCACCCTTTGGGTGGCAGGTGAAGAATCCTGTGTGTCACAGATTTTTGCAATGCTGTCCATTTTGCAGCAAATTAGGTAATTCCTTCCATTGAATCCATTTCTGTTGAGAGGCTCACATCTCTAATCCCTCAGTAGCATAGCAAACCTGCTGTCCTTATTTCTAGCGATCTTTTTTTCCCAAGAGTCATTCCTATGACAGCATCATGGTTCAATGTTTAGAGTTCAAACATCCTTGATTTTTTTTCTGTAGTATTGTATTTTAAAATATTGATTGATTGATTGATTGATTGATTGATTTGTGTGTTCACATACATGCACATACTCACTATGGCACATGTATTGTGGCTGTGATTAGAGAATAACTTCATAGAGTGGATTGTCTCTTTCCATCTTTGTGTGGGTCTAGGGAATGGAACTCAGGTCTTCAGACTTGCACAACAAGCATTTTACATGATGATTCATTTCTCTAGACATGCCTTTTTATTATAGGAGTTTAAATAGGTCAACTTTTATGAAACTGTGCACAGTACTTTAAGCACATTGCCCTCAGGCCTTTCTACCCTTCCTTTCCCCCCTCATCTCTCCCATTAGTTGCCCCTTCCCTCTCGACAGTTTTGCTTCTGCTTTGAACTCATCTGTACATATATGAATTTATGTATCTCTATAAAAGTCTAGGACTCCAAAATGAGAGAAAATGCAACATTTATCTTTCTGAAATTGACTTAATTCACTTAATATGATGATCTCCAGATGCACCCAGTTTTCTGCAAACGACATAACTTCACCCTTCTTTTTTTATAAGTTTATTTATTTATTGTTTTCCACAAAACAATTGCATTTTTAACATAGAACAATACATGAATCACCAGCATATATGCATACACAAAACTGCATCTTGAGTCAAGGCGGAAACAACAAATTTCTTCATTTAAACAGTTCCATTTTTAACCCAGTTCCAGCATACATTTCCTAGGTCATTACTATAAACTCGAAATTGTCCCATTGCAATGAAATCTCTATTGTGCATTTCATTTCTTTTTTGTAGCATGAATCTTAAAAGTTGTTATTAATAAAATCCAACCCGGAGCCAGTTATTGGGGTGAACACTGGAAGGTCAGAGAAACAGAATAAGCCACAGCTACCCTCACCTGGCCAACTTCTCGGCTGGTCTTGTTTCCTCAGACTGGATGCCCCGAGCCCTCATCCAGAATGGGTCTCAGCTGAACTGCTGCTAGAAGCCTGAAAGCTTAACCAGCCACATGCTTCTCCAGGCCAAAGGCTTCTCCAGGCCAAAGGCTTCTAGTTTCTGGTCCTCACGCCTTATATACCTTTCTGCTTTCTACCACCACTCCCTGGGATTGAAGGCGTGCTTTCTGGGATTAAAGGCGTGGGTCACCACGCCTGGCTGTTTCCCATGTGGCTTTGAACTCCCAGAGATCCAGAGGGATTTCTGTCTCTGGAATGCTAGGATTAAAGGCGTATGCTACCACTGCCTAACCTCTATGTTTAATATTGTGGCTGTCCTGTTCTCTGACCCCAGATAAGCTTATTAGCATACACAATATTTTGGGGAACACAATACCACCACACTTTTTCTTTTTTTTTTCTTTTTTTTTTTGGTTTTTCGAGACAGGGTTTCTCTGTGTAGCTTTGCACCTTTCCTGGAGCTCACTTGGTTAGCCCAGGCTGGCCTCGAACTCACAGAGATCCGCCTGCCTCTGCCTCCCGAGTGCTGGGATTAAAGGCGTGCGCCACCAACGCCCGGCCGCATTTCATTTCTTAAGTCTCAAAATTCAAATGATAAATTCTGGTACTAGCCTTCCAAATATGATAAATCCATAACCAAAATCTTTTTGTAGTTTTCTCATTAAGTTCAAGAAGTTCAAAAAAAAATTCTGGTATCAGAATTTTTCTTCCAAACATGAAGAGACGTTTTACAACCAAAACTTCTTGCAGTTAATAATTTTAGTTCAAACAACCGTCTCTGCAACTCTTGTTCTCACAGACAGAGACCTTTCTAGGTACAGTAGTATTCTAAACCGCACTATTTTTGACGTTAGCTCAGGTTTTTCTGTATTGCATTGATTTTCCACAGATCTCAGCTGTGGGTGCCTTGTGCTGGTTCTGGCTTCTGGAGCTTTTGAAACCATTCAGACTGCCTATTTTGTAGTCTACTATGACACTAACCTTCTGTGTCTCGGGCTCCCCCACCACATACATTAAGCATAAACTCACACTCAACATTTACACATTTTTACAAATTCACATACAACATATTAACATCTACTTATTTATACTCTTTAAGGAAACTATAGAACTACTTTAGCAGATATATTTCTTATTACACTGGGTCCCAGTGTTGTATAGGCTGACTATGGGCTCTGGGCTTTGGAGATGATGTGCGTACTTTCTGTCTGGTTGGGAGGGTCTTTCTAATAGAGATAGTGATGATAATTGGGAGTGAGAAGTGGAAAGGGATGAAGATAGGATATGTGGGTTTGTAAAAATTCTGTCTTGTTGGATCTGTGTTGAGAGATCTTTGGGTGTTTGCTGGGTTGAATGTGTGCTGATGGTAGCCCTGTGTGGGTTTGTGGAATGGATCCATGGAGTTCCTTTAAGGATGTAGGCTTGCAAAAGGAATCTAGGGTGGTCCTGGAACGTGTAGTGATAAGTTTGTAAGAAGTAAAGATACTGGTTGTGAATGTAAGTTTAAATAAGAATTAAGAAGATGGAATGAGCCGGGCATTGGTGGCGCACGTCTTTAATCCCAGCACTCGGGAGGCAGAGGCAGACGGATCTCTGTGAGTTTGAGGCCAGCCTGGGCTACCAAGTGAGTTCCAGGAAAGGCGCAAAGCTACACAGAGAAACCCTGTCTCGAAAAAAACCAAAAAAAAAAAAAAAGAAGATGGAATGAATATAAGAAGTATATAAGAAGTAATAAGAAACTTCACCCTTCTTTAAGGCTGAATAAATTCCATTCTTTAGCCATTCCTCTGTTGCTGGACACATCACCTGGTTCTAGAACTTGGCTATTGTAAAAACTAAAGGCTGTAATAAACATTGATGTGCTCTGCTAGATTGATGAATCTTTTATGAATTATATAGCTGGATCATATGGTATATCTACTTATATTTTTGAAGTGCCTCCTTACTAATTTCAGGAGTGGCTGGATTAGTTTACATTCCTACCAGCAATAAATAAGGGTTTCTTTTGTCCACATCTTGGCCACTATTTGTAATTATTTGTTTTCTTGGCGGTAGCCATTCTTATTGCAAACATCTCAGGATCTTAACCTGCTTTAAATTGCAGAGAATACACGGCTTAGAACTCTGTGTTATTTATCCATATAATTGAATTTCCATCTTCCTTCATTCTATACCAATCCTATTCTTAGCTCTTGGAACCCTTGAGCCAGTCAGATGAATTCTGTGATCCAACTTAAACCGAGGTTCTTGTTTTTTCCTTTGACATTCATGCATCCTTCATTTGCATAACTAAAATATTAATTTATAATTTATGCAAAATGTTATGCTTTATGTTATATCTGCACTCATTACAATCATAATATTTTAGAGCTAAAAATATGAACACACACAGGATTGTCACCTTAAGGCCATTTTGGTAGCAGAATGGTTTGAATGGATACCATTGCAATAAATGAAGGTGCTTATATTGTTTGAAACAGTAGGTCAATTTACAATACTTGAACACATAACAGCATATGGATAGTCCATTGTTTCCCAGTACCATACAAATTTTTGTTTGTTTCTTGTTTTTTTCTTTTCTTAGCTACATGGAATTTAGTATTGCAATATGTTCTCCATGTGGTTATTGATTGTGTACATCTACTAACTTGAGTGTATTGGTCTTATTTCAGTGATCTTATCACTTTTGCATTAGTTCTAAGAAATCTTAAGCTGAAAAGGTTAAATTTGTAGACAGGAAGTCATTTATATAATATTCATGGTTTGACATAATCCTTTTCTATGTTTACGGATCTTCTGAATTTTCTTATCTTACATGTCATTGAAAATTTCTGAGATGATATTAAACATGAGCATCTTTTAAAAGGACCACTTTTTAACTTGACCATGATAAAGTACTCACCTTCTATTGTGTCTTCCTAATAGTTGTATTTTGCTTTCAATCTACACATCCTTTTAAAACTTTGTAAAATCTATCTTAGCATTTGTTGGGATGATTGATCATTTCCCCTTTTCCTTTAGTATAAATGCACTGAGAATTCCATTAATAGCTTTCCTAATGTTGAACTTCCTTGAATTCTTGGGATTAAACCTACTTGATCATGATTCATTATTATGGAGTTCTTTATTTACTTAGCTTATAATCATGCTCCATAAAAAAATTTATTGGCCGAGTATACCAAAATATCTAATGAACCTTGAAGTTGTTTGAAATTAAAGCTTGTCACACAAATTACCTAGTTGGTCATACTGTTCATTTTTCTAAATAATTCCATTCTATGTCGACATGAGCTACAAAGTTTAATCCTAAGAGAAAGAAAGAGAGATGGTTTCCTAGATGTGTAGGTAGTATCTCTTTAGTAATTCAGTTGGTGTTTAATATTATATAGTCCCGTGGCTTATTTTGTGCATTTAAACAACCTGTTCAAGATCCCCTAAGGGGCAACACACATCACTACTGCTAAAATTCATTTTGGGGCCTGTGGGAATAGTTGCATTGTCAAATGTATTTGATGTGACTATCCTGCTTTAATCTTCCTAGAGAATAGTTACTAAGGTGTAGTCGTTGAGAACATAAACTCTGTGGTTTCACTTCTCAGCACTGATGATTACTAGCCATGAAAACTGTAATTTCTTAGTTTTGTCATTAAGAAATGATACTATTTAAAGTTCCTCATGTATTATTATTAACATTAAATGGGGAAATATAAAGCAATTAAAATTGTGCTCAATGATGAGCTGGAGAGATGGCTCAGTAGTTAAGAGCACTTGTTCTTGCAAAGGACCCGGGTTTGATTCCCAGTATCCACATGGAGTCTCACCACCTCTTCAAGCACCAGGAATGCATATGGTACACAGACATATGCAGACAAAACACTCATACATACAAAATAATAAAATCAATTTTTAAAAGTTTAAAAATAAAATGTGTGAATTATTTACATTTTTATTTGAATGTAGTGTTCATTTTTATAGTTCTTTGTAGGTGTAAACCCACAAGTGACCTGGCATATGTTAAAGCACCTCACATGGCAGAGAGACTAGGAACAGAATACAAATGAAGAGCAAAAGCAGGTATAATCTTTGGGTAGTCCTTCTACTGACCCACCTTCCTTCAGCTAGCTCCCATGCCTCAGAGGTCTCACCGTTTTTCAAAACTGCATCACCAATAGGAGATTGAGTATTTAAAAAAATTCAAATCAAAGATTCTAGATCTCACTCTCACATAGGCTCATGGCCATCTCCATGCAAAATGCATTCCATCCAATTTCAAGACTGCCTCACAGTCCTAACAGATACAACACTCTCTTTTGAGACTCATGGCAGACTCTTAGCCTTGAACTCCTTGTAAAACTAGAGAAATCAAGTCCCATACCTCCAATATACAATGGTACAGACAAAAACTGCCATTCCAAAAGGAAGAAATGATAGCATAGCAAAGAAAGATTAGGCTAAAGCTAGACCAAAACCTAGCAGGGTAAACATATCATCTTGGAGTTCCATATCTTACATCCAGGCCACATGATGACATAATCTGAGCTCCAGTGTGTTTGAGTATCCCTTCCCCTGGGACTCTGCACAAATAGCCTCTCTCTTTAATTGTCTGTACTTAGTGCCTTCAGCTTCCATTGGCAGATATTTCATGTCTTTGGCATCTCCAACATAGTAGAGTTTCTGTGGCAACTTAGACTTCATCTTCATAGCTGCAAGCATCGGTCCCTCAGGGCTTCCCTGCAGGGCATCTGATCCTATTACACATTGCTTCACCTCATAGATTTTTTTTTCTCGAACCTTGGAGAAAGCCCCCAGAACCCCATAACTCTTGAATTATGCATATATAACCAGCACTCCATGACACCAAGTTATGCTCTTATCTTGAGATATACCTGGGTCCTCTTGTACCACTAAGTGCCTGTGTAACTGGCATCGAGGAAACATTTTCCTAGACTGCTATTTCTCAGAAGGGACCTCAGGCAGCACTCTTTTCCAATGTAAGTTCCTCAAATTTACAGCCTGGAGTCTTTGACAGATGGGGTCTTGCCCTCATTGTACCTTCCCTATTGTGCCCAACTTTTCTTTAATTATACTAATCTCTTTAACAGTTACAGCCATTTTGTCCACACCTGCCTTGCCTGCAATTGTACATGGGCTTACTCTCTTTTCCTTGCCAAAATGTACATTTCCTATGAATATGCTCATCTTTTTGTCCTGTATTCTCACTATGAATCTGGCTAAAAGTGCCCATCAATAACCATGTCACAGCTGAAGTGCTATGATGTCTTGACATTCTCTCCCCAGATGTTATTGGCTCACTGTTTATGAATTCAGCCCTATTCAAATTTTCAGGGCATGGGCAGAAGGTAGTCCGATTCTTTGCCAGACTCTAGCCTGGCCTCTAGGCCAGTTTCTGATAGGGTCTTCATGGTTCCCTGGACCTTCTTGGACACAGTCTTTACTGTCTTCTGTTTTGTCAGCATTGTAGCATTCTCGTTTCTATCGGAATTACCCATTAGAAGATTCTTTGGATTCCCTAACCCATAGTTGTAAAGCCTTCCAAATTTCTCTCATGAGTCAGTTCTGAAGGCCTGTGAGCCATGTGATCAGGTTTATCTGAACAACAGCCCCATTTCTCTGGTATTGACTTAATGAATGTTCTCATCGCCATGACAAAATGCTGACAAGTTACTTAAGGAAGGAAGAGTTTATTTGGATCATGGTTTCACATGGATTTCAGTTCATCTTTCTGTGGAAGGCATGGCAGAGCAGGACCATGACAGTGGGAAAATGGTCTTATCCCCTCATATTGAAGCTGGACCTGGAAGCACAGGCTTCTGTTAGAAGCAGACATAACCTACACAACCTACTCCTACTGACTCCAATGTATGCCGAATAGGCCACATTTACAAAAGATTTCTGAGCCTCCCAAAACAGAACCACTCTTTAGAGACCCAATATTCAAACACACGTACCTTTAATTCACAAAACTACCTTGTAGCGTGTGTCAGTCATCTTTTCTTTATTGTGACAGAATGTGCCACATAAACAACTTATAAGGAGAAAAGATTTGTTTTAGCTTATGGTTTCAATGTTTCAGACTTGATTTCAGGCTTATGGCAGGACAGAAACATCATGGCAGGGAACATATGTTAGAAAAAGGTTCACATGTCATTGTAGCCAGGAAGTGTGTGTGTGTGTGTGTGTGTATGTGGGGGGCTGGGTTGTAGCAGGACAAGATGTAAAGATACATTTCAGTAAACAAGTTCTTACAGTTAGACCTCATCTTCTTCCATTTCTACCACCTCCCAATAGCTCAATTGAATTCATCAGTAGACTATCCCTGTGTTCCAATCACCACTAATAAAAACTACCTGAAGGCTGAGGTGCAAGCCTTGACCACATGAGACTCTTGAGGAACCATTTTTATCCAAATTGCAACAAGATGACTCTGTGGTAGGGGGACTGTGCCGGTTGTTCTTAGAATCTTTAGAGCCAGATGTATCTTTACCATTGCTCACTAGGCAGGTGGACCTTGGGTGTATTTCCAACAACCTACTACCATCATCTGTAAAATGACATAGAACATGAATCATCGCACCATTTAGTGGGATAAGTATTAGGGGAAATTTCTGTGCAGGATTGATATAGAATCCTGAACACATAAAATACCCAATCAGTAATGTGTCATTTAGTACAAAACATTTGTTGTTAATAAGTTTCATTGGTCTAATTTGTAAGTCTTCATAACAAGCAAAGCAGCAAGCATGTCATAGCTGCAAGCTTTGGAGGGAGTTTATTGTGTGCATGTGTTTTGCTTTTTAACAATTCAGTAGTTTTTTTTTATAACTACATATCTACATATATAACTACACACACACACACACACACATCATCATCATCATCATCACCAAAATAATTGTACATCATTTTTAGCACCTCAGAAAGAAAGTTCATACTTTTTCCTCTTATCCACTTAGCTGACTTTAAGTTACAAGGAGTCTACTTTCTGTCTCTGTGGATTTTTCAGCAAGTTCTGGGCATTTCATGGAAATGCAGTCATACTGTGTTTGCCCATTTGTAATCAGCTTCTTCCATGTGTTAAAGGTTCATCCCTCTTGTTGCATGTATTAATGATTCATGTATGACTAACACTCTGCTATATGGATGTGTTACATCCGTTTTTACGTTCATCCTTCAGGATGTTTCTATCTTTTGATTATATATAGTGATGCAATAAACATTATGTACAAGGTTTTTCTTGTGGTGGAAAATATTTTATTTTTCTTGACTATATATTGATGACTGGAATCATTGGGCCATATTCCACTTGAACTGTCAGACAGCTTTCCAAAGCCACAACATCATTTGGCATTCCTATTAGAATATGAAAATTTTAATCTCTCCTCACCTTTGCCAATTTTATTATCACCTGTGTTTTTAATGTATAATCCTGTAGGTGTAATCCGATTTTTATTGAGGCTATAATTTGTATTTCCTTGATGATTAAAAAGATAGCAATCATCTTCTCAGGTGATAGCTCCCCGTGTGTGTGTGTGTGTGTGTGTGTGTGTGTGTGTGTGTGTGTGTGTG
>CABHPR010106296.1:0-22169 GCA_902168415.1 Peromyscus melanophrys
GGTATCATCTATAGAGTCAGATTCTTCCACTCTGGGGTAGGGAGGAGTAGAAAGCAGCACACCTCACCTCCACTGGACACATTCAGCTTAATTCCCTAAAGACTGAGAGGCCCAGAGAAAACCCCACACAAGGAATAAGTTAGAATTTAGAACCCACGACTTCTCATTTGCAACCCTATAATCATTTCAAGAGAAACACACCTGTAACTCTCCCAGAGCTGTTACCTGGCCCTCCAGGGTTGAGGGGCAGATAAGAAAGCTTTATGGAAATGAAAACATATAGGCCCTGCTCTCTCTCTCTCTCTCTCTCTCTCTCTCTCTCTCTCTCTCTCGCTCTCGCTCTCGCTCTCGCTCTCGCTCTCTCTCGCTCTCTCTCGCTCTCTTTCGCTCTCTCTCGCTCTCTTCATCTCCCGCCCTCTCCCTCAATCCCCCCATCTCTCTCAATTACACTATTTCTCTTCCACACATAAACAGCCATCCACCCAGGACAGCAGTTCTCAACCTATAGGTCACAACATCTTTGAGGAGCACATCAGATGCTGCGACTTATAACATCGCAAAATTACAGTTATGAAGTAGCAATGAAATAATTTTATGGTTGGGAGTCACCACAACATGAGGAACTGTATGAAAGGGTCCCAGCATTAGGAAGGTTGAGAACCACTGCTCTAGGAGATGGCTCTGCCCTTAGCCATTATTTGCCCTTAGGTGGAGAAAGTCCTTCCTCTCCCTCAGAGTGACTCAAGGTTCCCAGTAGTGTCTACTGCCCCAAGCTACCTCAAATAACACCCAAACCTTTTGCCCCTTCTCTTTCCTCAGCCTGACCTTAGTTTATCAGGGAAGCCACCTTTCCTCATTAAGTTCTTCCTGGGACTCAGGTCATTCACTGCCACAGGGCTGTGTCTTTCCCCTACTCCATGACAAAGCCTCACGTTCGAAGCTGGGGCTGTCCTTCCCTGTCCTCCTATGACGCTGTAATGGAACTCACTGCCCATGCTTATACAGACATACTCACTCTTTCCTAAAAATGCCTCATGGTAAACTATCCTCAATCTCTAGTTCCTAATGAGAGCAATGGCCTTCTGAATAAGAACATGTTGAAAAACCATCTGGTGTTGGAGGCATCTCTAGCTGTCTTCCTGTGTAACAGCCCAGGCACTTCTGACAAAATGCTACCACACTCAACAGCACCTTTTTTTTTTCCTTGCAAAAATGACGCTTTTTTGGCATTCCATCCATATACCTACTCTAAGAAGAAGCCGGTAGTGGCCATTTGCTGGTGTCTGTGGGGTATTCTTTTTATTAGAAAGCTAAATAAATCTGTTAGGTAAGATTTAATAGATTATTACCAGGAATCTGGAAGTTAATGACATGTAACTGATGTCCACAGAAAGTGCCATCACTCATCATGGTATGTTAACAGTTTATAGATCATTTCAACATCTTGTTTATTTTTTTCTGCAGCAGAGGTTTAAATAGATACTTTGCTTCCAGTAACATAAAGGTAGCAATCCAGATTATATATATATATATATATATATATATATATATATATATATATCTGTATACCACATAAGCACATTACACATTACATGCCTCCATGTTCATTTACAGAGACCTCATTGTGTTCAAGTTACTGTACCCCCAGCTATTGTAAGAATACATGGAGACCAAGTCTCTCCCCTCCATCTGGGGAAAAATCAACATGTATTTGCTTATTTCTGACATACATCAGAAATAAAACATAAACATAATTTAGGATTAGACACAATACAGTAGAATTCTAATCCCAAAGTGGTGTCATGATTCACAATCCAAGAAGGCTATTGAGAAAATCTGAGAAGCTGTTAACATTCCTCGTGGATGTAGCTCTGTGAAACTGCAACAAATATCTCTGAGCCCTAAGTGTGTGAGCTCATCCTTCCACCCCCCCACACCCTCATTGTCTCTTCCTAGCCCTCAGCTGTTTTCAGTAAATCCATAATATTCTTTGCCTAAATTCAGGGGAAAAATTGGATTAACTCCTACAAGTGTTTAGTTGCTAATTTCAGGTTTTCATTCATATACTGAATTTGGAATAGACATCTATGTTTGAGGATTGCTTCACGAACATTAAAAAAATTAAGATCCATACCTTTCAATGAACGGCAACAGTTATCTCCCTCACCCAGGGTCACAAGACAGACTGGACAACTGGAGACACGTTTGCTGTGCAGAAAACCCGCAGCTAACACTTACTGACCAATGGTGCAGTGCAGCAGCTTTGAGGAGCATATATAGTTTAAGGAGCTCCAGCTACCTCTGACATACATGGGCTTCCTCTCATTTGCCCACGAGGTAAACGACTCCGAACTTCAAAGAAATTGTCCAGACTTTCAAAAACTAAGTTCCAGGCCCATTCACCAGCTGCAAGGACCTGATACTGAGCCGCCCAAGACACAGTGTAGGATGTCACCCTGTGTAACTTCAGCCAGGTGATATCATGCAGAGCGGAATGTGAGTCTTCGCTCAGATGGTGACAACACTGTCACTTGCAGTCACGGGAGTGTGAAGGGAGAATGATCCTTGCCATACTGACCACACATTGCTTGGCTTAGGATAAGCCCTAAGAGGAAGCACTGTGAATGCCAGGCAGTCCCCTGACGTCGTTTCTGCCACATCAGAAAACAGCACACTTATGTGAGTGACACTAAACGTTTTGAAACCCAGTTCCTAGAGATGCATTTTGACTTAGGTCTACTCAGCATCCTGATTAGGGTGATAAGTTCATGGGATGAGTCAGAACACAAAAAAAGGACAGAAAAAAAGGAAAAAACAGTAGGGCCAGGTAAAGCACCACGTGTGTAAAGAACCTAGCTCAATCTCACTTCATGTACAATGAATGCACTGTGTTTCGTTGTCTTTTTTGTTTTTTTAAGGCTGAGGGAAGAAGAGCCTCGACTTAATGCTTCTGTGTGGATACTTGCAGTGAATCCTGGTAGTCTGGCTTCAGACAGAAAGCCAGACTACCAAAGAATTTTAAATACCCCCATGAAAGCATCCCAACAGTAGTTGTGGAGAATTACCATTAATCTGAGATTTTTGTCCTTCATTCTTTCCCTCAAAGAAACAGATGCCGAGGTGTAAATAACCAGGGTTTAAAGATGAGGGTAAGAGCAGCAATTGGATTACAAGACGTAAACAGAGACCAGGTCTGTTGATCTTCAATTTGCCTTCAAGTGCTAAGTCTAAGTGTAGGAAACTTGGAAGTCCCTTTGACTACGGCTGTCCTCAAGTTTTGGACTGAGCAATGGAAATAGATCCTTCTGTGGACATTACACAATCGAACAGGCAAAATGCTGAGTTCCTTTATTTCCACAAGGACAGGAAGCTAGCATGCTCAAATACCAAGACCCTATGGTTACTGCTGCCAAAGAGAGAAGGTGTAACCTAATAAATTAGATCCGGTTGGCTGGCCAATTGCTTGAAGCCAGCTCTAGAGTTTTCACTCTTTTTAAGTAAAGTCCCAGGAACTAAGATGATATTGAGGCATCTACTTCCATCCATGGCTGCTAATTAGGCACTGTGTGAACCTGTATTATGTAAGCATCTGAGGGGTGGGGGTTGAGGGGGGCAGGGGAAGACTTTCACAAACACCAGCCTTTGCCTCCAACACCTCTTACCAGCTTATCATAACATTACTTCCTATTCCTTTCCAGTTCACCTAAGATGGAGACAAGCTTCATCTTGCCCACTTTGCCTGAGTTCCTTATAAACACCCTATTCCAGTCAGCTCCAGCAGGGAGAAGCCCAGCGCCGCTGTCTCAACTGTACCACGGAGTTCAAGTATATTTACTGAAATACTACAGAAAGCCTGAGAAAAACAATAAAGAAAGCCGGTAAACAGCAGCTACCCCACCGCGGAGAAACTCGGGAACATCAAGTGGGGCAGGATGATATGTGGCTGTCATCCTAGCTCTCTGAGAGTCTACGACTGGAGGATAGCTTATGATCCGCTTGGGGAACATAGCAGGGTCCTAATTTGGAAGGGAATATGGAAAGAAAGGGAAAAAGATATAAAGGAGAGGAGGAAAGAAAGGGAAGAAGAAGGAAGCATTCAGAAGCTTGTGGATAACAAAGAAGAGGAAGAGGAAGGAAGGAGCCATGGAGGCCTAGGAGGCTGTGAGAAAGGAACGCCTCACTCAGCTTGAGTTAAAGTCCCATGCTCACTAGTGTTGATCTGAAGATGGGAAGACGAAGGACAAATGACGTTCTACTTAGAGTTGTTAACTGAGATGGGAATATATACTGCATGCCTTATACTAATGTTATTTATGTGAAATCTGTAGTTGGCTTGATTTTGAAATTTTATTTGTCTAGTCTAGCAAACACTAGCTTGTACAGAGAGAAATTATCTTATATTCTTATTACCTGTATTGAAAATTGAAATGTATGGAACTCCATAAACCCATCATTTGTGTTCAACACTTAACAATACCTTACCAATATTATTACCTTAGAAAGGGAGGGAGGAGGGGAGATGTGTAGGGCAGAGGGGCCATCAAGGTATCAAAAGACTCCAGTGCAAGGCAAGGGAGCAAACCTAGCTCATCCTGGGACCACAGTGAAATGCTAACTCTGGCTACAGGGCACAGTGTTCAAGCAGAAGCCCAGTGCACTGGGAAGGACCCAGTGCTCACATGGGTGGAGCTCCTGGCCCTGCTCTGATGCCCAGGTTACATAACTCTTTATTTAAGAAATGAGGGAAATGCCTGCCAGCGCAGCAGGAGTGTTATAAGGTTTCAACGTGGCCATCTTCAGGTGTGTTTTGAAAACTCTAAAGCATTTTATACACAGAATGGGACTGTCATCCGTAACCTAGGATTGAGCCAGAAAGGAACACTGGCCAGAGGGTGACAAGCTTAGAGGTCAGTGTGTAGTCACCAGCAATGGGCCGCCCACCAGCTGGGATCAGAGGTAAGTTAGACAGGTCTTTCTGCCTGACAAGAAGAGGAACGACAGTTAGGAGAAAACGTCTAGGAGCACTGGGGACTATTTTCAACAGCTGGACAAGTGGTAGCCCTATGGAGGGCTTGCTGGGAAACAGGTACCCTGAGAACAGGTGACAAAATGGCAGGAGAAAGAGCCTGAAGACTAAGTGTCTAGAACATGGGACGAGACAGGGAGCCCAGGGCTAACAGTGTCAAAATTTCCATACACTACCAGGAAAATAAACCTTCCCACTGCTGGAAGAGGTCTACCTTTTAAACAGGAATTTCATGTAGCACTCCCAGGTGCCCACCAACCAACCTCACCTCTCTTCCATAAAAATTGCCATTAAGTAATGTTGTTGATTCTCACATTCCTCCAACATTGTGGGTATTCACCAATGTATAGAGAAAAAAAAAAAAACTTTTACTCTGAAAACTGGTGTCCCTTGACTTTCTGGGTTATACATATATAGTTGATCCAATGCCTTAAATCTTAAGTGGAAATAATGTCTTCTCTCAAAATTGACATTTACTGAATGTGGAAAATGGGCAGACCAAGATCGAAATTTCCTGAGAGTTGCAAACAGCTGTGGGAACAGACAACTCTCTATTCAGTCAAAAGGACAGACATTCTGAGTGGCTTCAAATACAGACCAAGTGGCAGGACCAGGGATCTCAACCTTTCTTAACCCACATATACAGAACATCTCATTAGGGTCTGACTCCAGTTTTGCGCTAGTGCGGGCAAGAAACACTGGTAAGTCAGCGATTGGGCATACAGGAAGAACAGACTGGAATGCTATTGTTATATTAATGATGTCCAGGGCACCAGAGCTGGGAATACACATACCACAAGCATTTCTTCCACTCAAGTTATCTTACTGGCCATCAGATTCCTTTCCAATAAGGATGCCAGAAAAAAAAAAAGTTCTATGTATTCCTTAAACAGAGGACTAGGGGGAGGGCACTAGCTGTGGCTACCTGTTTTAAATACCTTCAAAACTGATCATTTACTCTCTTCTCATTTCATTATTTTAGCATTTGCGGGTTTTTGTTTTTGTTTTGTTTTGTTTTGTTTTAACAAATCTAATGAGCAGTCCGTCTCCTTTCAGATGTGCAGTGTACAAGTTGATGGTCTTAATCACCACCTGGAAAAACGTGACCCACAAGTCAAGGAACCCGCTGCCCACTGGCTAGGAAGGGTCTGTTCTGTAGAAACAGCACCGTGGAGACACAAATGGCCTGTGCATAGACACACACACAGTAGAAGTGTTCATTTGTTTTCATGGAAATTCCTCATGGGAAATTCCAGAGTTATTCTTTATTAGATAGAGCAAGAGATAAACTCATAAGCGTAAATGTTATACAGGACTAGCAGAGGGCAGGCATAAAACTCTGTTTTCCATGCAGTGCCTTAATGATTGCCCTCCAAGTCTCTCATCTCAAAACTAAAAAGAAACAAGAAAAAGAAAAAAAAAATCCGCAAGACTGCCAAAGCTCTGCCAGAGCCAGTAAAGCACATCACGGCAGTGAGTAATTTTCCTGTTTACTTCAAACACTTTTTTTCCCAAACTCCAACCTGGGCAAGTCTGATCAGGTGAGGCTTTGGAACAGGTAAAAGCATCCCCAATTTCTACATAAACGCTGCAGGCCATGGGGCAGAGACAAGTCTCAACTGAGCACTCCACGGTAGTCAAGCTGCCCGGCGCCTCTGGTCTTGTCTCGCTCATACCTGACAAGTAGCGTCATGTCTCCCTGCCTTCAGACTCGGCTTTATCTGCAACACACACACACACACACACACACACACACGCACACGCACACGCACACGCACACACACACGCACACGCACAAAATCTTCTTGATTGTATTTATATGTGAATAGCTAGGTACATTGTAACAAACCTGCCTTATAACCATTGTATTTCTTGAGTTTCTTTCACAACAAAAATTTCTCCTCTGACCTCATTCTTCATGTGAAGCCATGGCTGGATGCAAAAGCATGGCGGTTCCTTGCTGGTAAATGCTTCTACTTTCAAATTCAGTGGTGGAGAGGTCTGACGTTTTTGTGTTTTTACAGAAATAATTATTAGCAACAGCAGCAACACATTTTAAGATCTACCTTTATGCAAATACATCTCCTGCATAATATGTGTTTTCCTTCTAAGTCAGAGAGAGAGTTGGGGGGAGGGAGAATTGCTACTCATGATGGAAGATTGGTCTCTCATGTCGTCTACCTCTAAGGAAAGAGGAAACAGGAGTTAGAGTTTAGTCTCAGATCTATTTTGTCAACATGGGCAGATTGCTGGGTCTTCTGTAGTTTATTTCTCAATTCATAAGCAGGGCATTACGGAACACGTCTCTGTTAGCAACTGTGAGTTCTGCTGTCCACATTGCTTTGTGCTCCTCAGGTAGGAGGTGTCAACCGGCTATTAGGGCGCTGACTTACATAACACTCACAAATTTGGAAGGCACTTTTCAAGTCAAGGGAACAGTGTTTTTATTTTCACACCAGAGACGAGCTGGTACAGATCTGGGACATGGATTTGCTGCTACTCTGTCACTGCATTTTCCTCCTGATACGATCACTGTCCTATTCTCCCCTCCCATACATACCTTTAGGTGGAACGTTTAAACTGAAGAGAAACTAAGTCAGTCATGGTGCAGGCTTCGATGATATGGCTGCTCGTGTCCTTTCCTAACTCCAGGATTGTGAGGCAACGTGAAGGGACCGGGTAAGAGGCGCACCCTGGGAAGATCTAGGATACACTCCACTCTTGACCTCCTTATCTCATGATAAGGACTTCCACTGCAGAGGCTGACAGAGGCCAAAGAGTGGAAGGCAGAATGCTAGCAGAAGGGTGGAGCTTTCAAGGGCCATTCACCCTTGGACTTCAGCAGAGCTCTGCATTGAGTCAGTGACTTTAGGTCAAAGGAGGTAAGTGCACTTGCTTACTGGGGACACTGCTTCCTGATCCTAGAGAATTTGGGCATGGGTCAGTCACAGCAATTGTGAAGTACATTATGGAGTCCTTGGCTCGATGATTGCAAGCACTGATTACAATTGTGTCTGTCTCACCCAAATTTCGAAGTCACCCATAAGCTGCATACCCCTGACTATATGAACATACACAGCGGAGTAACCCTAATTGTCTGCTAGAGGTCAAAAGTATGCCGAATGTGTCTTATCAGAAAAAGAAGTAGGGAAGAGGCTTACTTATTTAGCTTTTCTTGCTATGTTGCTTCTGAAATATTTGGGTGAGCCGATGAGTTATGTCCAGCTGCAGCTGTTGCACCCAAGCTTGTCCTGAACTTGGGTGTCACTGCACACTGAGCTGGTCCTGAGCTACTTTCTTGGACTTAGGATTTTGACTCCAAGGACTACCCATCTTCCAGTGCCTGGAGTGGGCTGACTACAGCTGAGCCCTAAGCAGAAAGGTCTCAGATAACCTTCATATTATCAGGTAGCCAGGCACCATGAAAATCCAATGGGGCAAAAGGAATTAGAATATTCCCATCATGATAGCTCTCACAGCACATCAAGTTCCAGGCCCAATAGTTATAATGCCAACCCAATATTTCGCAAAGGGAAGCCCATCTCTTATCAGTCCAATGCTGTTTCTTTTATTATAGCACTCCAACAATAGGGAACTAAGATTGGCAGTGTGGGGTGTGGGGCTCAAACAGTACTGGCTGGAAAAAGAATCACTCCTCACCGCAAGGTACATGCCTGGCAAGCAAAGGATGATCCTGTAGCCTACAGAATGAGGCTGACACTCCACATTCTCAACACGACAGTGACACTAGCAACACCAGAGTGTCTGAAGTTCAGATGATCGTGTGGAACTGAAAGGGAACTAACAGTGAGAGTGACAGCCTGCACGACATGGATCTGAGCAAGCTCAAGTTAGAGAAAACCGGGCATGGAGGAGGGAAGAGTGGACCCAAAGTTGCACCACTAACTGAGGAGCTACTGGCCTCTGGGAGATGCTTAGAAAAGGAGAGTTAGACTTCTGGTAGATTGACTATTCTCCAGGGCAGGCCTGGCATCCAAGTGTAGTTAGGACACACAAATTGGACTTACATTTTTTTATGAGAACTTGAAATTGAATGGGTAGGGAAGTAGGGGTGCATCAGCGAGGAGTTGGGGGTGTTGCATATGATCGAAATAATTATACAAAACTCTCAAATAATTAACAAAAAACACTATTATAAAAATACAAATAAAACCATTACTTAAAAGCAATGTGATAAGGAGAATCTGTGGAGCTTTCTGCTTATTTAATATCTGTACTTATATTTGCACCAATCGGTTGCAGAGAAAATGATCAACTCAATTGGAAAGATTGAAGAGGTGCAGAAAGCTCTCAGGACCCAAGAAGTCTTGAGCAGCAGATCTAAACAACCGTCCTCCACATCTACATCACAAGGGTTTGTGCTGCTCCAGCGGTGCTCCAGTGGTGCTCCAACGGTGCTCCACGGCAGGGGAACTGGCATCTGGGAACCTCACAACACCAGAAGCGCGAGCTACCTAAGAGCTGCTGGCCCACTACTTAAGAAAAGACCAGGGACAGACCTTCTAGTTTCTGTTGTTTTGTTGTTCATTTCTGCTATATTACACGTTTCTTTAAACCTTGCAGAATTCTACATGGTTAGTTTATGTTCCAGTTACTCTCAACTTTAGGTCTTTTTCACTTTTCCCCACCCATTCTTTTTCCCAAAGATTATTTGTGGAACATCTATTATCCCCCCTCTCACCTTTAAAGCCCTAAAAGAAGTTATCATTTTCTTCTATAAAATGTGTTTTCTTCTATTACACCTCTGCGCTTTCATTGGTTTTCCGTGACAAAACACTGAATTCCTACACAGCTATCTTACTTCATTCACCTTTTACTCATGTGATGGGAACAATTAAACAATAGCAGCAGCCAGAGTCCACGCATGTACCTAGGCATGGTGGCACGCACTTACCACCTCTATGGAGACCCCAGGCAAGAGGAGCTAACTTCGAGGCAAGACTCAGTTCCATGCTAAGATCCTATCTCAGAAAGCAAAAGCAGAAACAACAAAAACCCATGTATGTTACTCTCTCTCCCTCTCTCTGTGGATGGGTCTTTTATACACTTCACTAAACTGAAAGTTTTTCACACTAATAATGCACATACTGATAACCGACTTTTAATGTGTAATTTTGCACAGCAATGCCTGCTCTTAACCTTTGGCATGAAAAATCAAGCTGAAGGATACATCAAATTGTGTTGCTTTCCAAATCCATTTGTTACCAATGCTGGGTATTGCAAACTGTAACAGACTATCACAAAGCTCACTCTTGACTACAATTTTGAAAGGCCTAGCATTATTCAAAGCCAGGTCCTTCCAGTCAATCTAAAAGCCAAACTCCAGCTCCGCCTCCACTGTCCTTCTGTAACAGTAGTGTAAGAACTCCTAGTAAGCCGCCTTCTTCTGCGACGACATCCCCACTTCCAACTGTCCTCCTGGGAAATGGCCACTGACCTCTTCCAGAGCCTAAAGAAAGTGGACAGTGGGGCTAACCTTTCATAACTTCTTAAATGCAAAGCACATGTTATCACGTGGTAGATGGGTGATCTCTGTGAGTTCAGGTCACTCATACTCCAGAAAATAATATATCCTAGAAACTAGAGGTTTCAATATGCAAGAAACTAAGGTTACAATTTTAATTGAAAATTTAATCAATAAAGATGCAAATATTTCAAGAAAACTAAGAACAATGTAGGGTCTTTGTCATTGAAATTAATTGCAATGGTCTCCTGTGGTGGTCTCTGCCACAAACATTCCAAAACAGCATGTTCTGGGCACTCAAGCAGGATGAAACCTTTGCTTGATTTCCCGAATCTTCTTTTCTGGTTCTTGGTTCCCTATCTTCAAAGGCTCTCTGGGTCCAGCTCCATAACACAGCTCAGTAATACTGTACCTGACAAGAATTCTGAGTCCTTTTGGGAGTAGAAATAACAATCAAAGCAGTAAATACTCTTTGTAAGATAGCCGTGGTTTCCATTTTCCATCACAAAGGAAAGGAGCGTTTATAATTCAGTTAACTGAACCACTGTTGAGGATGGCGGGCCAGAGGGGGAATGTATTTCCTGTTGCTGACTTTGAAAATGGCACGGATATGTGATAGCATGTGCTTTGTTTTCATGATGCCTTAAACTCAGAAAAAGTTGCTCCCATCTTTTTTAAAAATGGAGTTAAAGACAATCTTTTCATGAAAAGTGTTCATTCCTACTAGAGTGAAAACCAGAAAGAATGCTAAAAGATTTAGTCCAATGGATTCCTTTCAGAGTTAATAAAACTGAAGATCTGGCTGGCACAATAGGCCTGGCTCTCTTCACGAACTTCTTCTGCCTTTCAACACTACTTCCTGTCAAACGATTCCAGTGGCAGTTCAGCCACATATATACAGTGTGTCTTTATTCAGTCAACCACATATACCTGTGGGCCCTCTATATACAAACCAATAGCATAAATAGCCATGCTAATCCTAACTGAAGAAATACCAAACATCTGAGGAATCTATCATTTTTTGCTTGCTGGCTAATATGAGTGTGGCAAGAAATAATCCTAAATGATGTCGAAGAAACACTACACTGGTAAAAGTCAAAACAACCCCATTGTGAAAGTGTGTCTCTGTCTCTGAAATATCAATTGCAATTCTATCCTCACCTACACTCAGCACTTCTTTCTCTTGTCATGGTCTGAGTCCTTGGAACACCTCCCCAGTTCGTCTCCTTGCCCTCAGCCTTCCAACCTCACAGCAGCTACCCTTAGTCATTTCCCTCCACCAGGATATGATGTCTTCACCAATTAGTGTTTTCCCTGGGCTTGTTAAGATGGAACTTAGTTCTTTGGGATGGTATTCCAAGATTGCAGTCCCTTCTCATTCTAGCTCTGAGGACTTCTCTCCAGATTTACATTCGCTCTCCAAACACCTTGGAGTCCCTGTTCTTGGGTATACAGGATGCATCCATGTCTCCGTGAATTTAGTCACCTCTAAATGGAATGCCTTTTCTCTTTTTACTCACTATAATGTCCTGCTTATCACTTCAAAATCCTAAAAATCCTAAATACTAAATATGGGATTTTCTGAGAAACTCGATAAATTAGTATTTTCTGTTCTGCATCATAGTTTGTTCAGACAAGAAAGAGAAAACAAAGGTATGTTGAGACTTGTTGAGTGCACCAGCATCAAGATACGATGACCAGACAGAGCTACTCCTCAGACATTCTGAGTATGCATGTTGGGGGTGGAATGGGAAGCCTTCGTCTATAGTTAATACTTCTAGTGAGTTAAAATGGATGAGCAGGAGTCTGCCTGGGAGACAAAGGTGGTAGTAGGGAGAAGGACATTCCAGAGAGATTAGAGCCCCTGTCACACTGAATTATAGCCAGCTTTATCGGTTTGCAAAGATTGTCTGTGAGCCCTTTGAAGATGGAAGGGCTAACTGATCTATTAATATGATTACCCTACAGCATCTGGCCCTCATATTAACTAACTGATTTGTCAGGGACATGCTCAGTGGGCAGGCTCTGCATTATGGGCTTCATACAGTGAACTCCCAACAACCTTCATGAGAGATCACTTCTGCCTGACAGAAATGGAAACTGAATTGTAGAATGGTCTGGTCACTTACGTGGCATTCTATCTGTGTGGTTTTTCTTTTTCAGGTACACCTTCTGGCTCTTAAGAAATGTTCTTGAAAACTAAGAGTGCTATTCCATGTCCATGAGTAATGTCAACTAGGAACTGGAAATGTGGGATAGCCAGCTTTACTCATATGCTCATGTCACAGAACATAACTTGATGAATCTTGGGAGCACCACTCAGGTGTCATCTTGGGCATACCAGTCTGGGGGCTAGCAATTTTGAAGTTTCTAAGAAAATACACCAAAACTTTTAAAGGTCTTTCCATATCATTATACAGTTTTGTATATAACATTACTTTTTGGAATTGCTGAAAAATAATGCTTTTTTGTCTTTCTATTAGGAGACTTTCCTTTTATCTGGACTCCACTAGAGTTCTGTCCATACCGCATTTTATTCATTTACTTCGATAAAAACTGCATACATTTTGTAATGCCAAGCAAAGCAGGAAATGAAAAATATGTGCAGGGTTCCTTCCTAGAGTGACCCTTTGTTAACATTTTGGTATTCATAGAATCATCTTTAAAGTGGATCTGAGCAAAAGGTAAATTCAATTTCTGGGTGCAATCTTTGCTAAGATGCAAGCCAATATAATAAACACAGATTCATTTAAGTGATGCAATTCTTCCAATGGTCTCCAAGTCAGAGAACAAAATTGGCCGTTGGTGTTTTCAACATCTTCAGTTGACTCAGACAGTACTGAAAGATTGGGGTTTACCAGCTGGGAAAGTATTAAATATGCCAACTTGCCAAGAAGAAGTTTGAATGAGTTGTTTCGGGACTACTGAAGTTTAAGCTTCCTTAGTATTTTCTTTCCCACTTCCTTTTTTTCCTTCCTTTCTTCCTTCCCTCTCTCTTCTTGTCAGCTTATTTCCATTTTGACAGGAAGGAGTGAGAAGAAGCTGGAGCTGAGGGGAAGGGCAGAGCCAAGGGGCAGCAGAAGCAATGGAGAAAGGCATGCTTTCCTTTCTCAGGGGCTTCGGGCATCTACTACAGGGCATACCGACAACCGCCCCCCAGGTTGTGTGTTGAGAAATGCAGCACTCTCATACCCCTAAAAAGATACATGAAATGTCTATTTAAAAAGCTAAGAAGACTCCCCGTGACATTCCCACAAGATTTTTCCTGTCCTGGAGGAAACAAAGAAAGATACTGGTGGTTGAAACAATTAAAATTCCCTCTGCTTGATTGATCGTCCATAACTTAAGCATACTCTCTCTCACTGTTTTCTGTCTTCCACCCCGACATATAGTTTTTAAATCAAGCTTTTCGCAATACTTCAGTGTATTTGAGAGCGAAGGTCCAGGTAGTTTTTTTCTTTCTACAAAAATCTCTCTCCTGAATATTTTAAAACTAGGAAATGCTGACTTAAAATATATATGTGACACAACTTTGTATCCTGGTGACTAATACAGTTATGAACTAG
This sequence comes from Peromyscus melanophrys, assembly GCA_902168415.1. Classification (NCBI taxonomy): domain Eukaryota; kingdom Metazoa; phylum Chordata; class Mammalia; order Rodentia; family Cricetidae; genus Peromyscus; species Peromyscus melanophrys. The sequence goes on from CABHPR010106296.1 coordinate 14,078, forward strand.
GCATTCACTTCATATAGATAATTCATAATTTCATATTGATGCTATCCGTTCAGCAGAATGCCTCCCTAACATTTAATAGTCAGTCCGATTCTAAACACTTTAATTCTCCTTCATATGGATAACCACTGTTGCCATTTTTTAAACGAAGCTTCCAGTACATATGCCGGTTATATAAGGAAATAGTATGTGAAGGGGAATCTCCTAAAACCTTATAAATCATTTTAAGATTAGACCTGTTCAAACAGGCGCGAAGGCATAAACACGTCTTGGCCCCATCCCATGCAGAATGGGTCGGCTCCAGATGTTCTCCTGCAAGCTATGTCTTGCCTAGTACAAGAACATTCATCTCCCAAACACATCATTTCAACTCCTTTGCCTGGAGACACACACACACACACACACACACACACACACACACACACACACACACACCCCAAATTGCCAGGTTTATTATTACTATTATTATCAGCTCCTGAAGAAACTCTACATACATATATTTCACCAGAGAACAGGAACTGAACATCCAGTCTTTAGAATGTCACTCTCTAGCGACAGGGAGGTCTCCTTCAGCCCTTCTCAAGCAAATGGCAATAGAGGAGTCTAGCCCATGTCCTTTGTGCTTTTCTTTTCTCTTCTTTTTTTAGTCTACAAAACCAATACCTGGACCAGCACTGACTCACAAAACCAGAGACATTAGCTCATGGCCATGATTCAGTCGTGGGAATTCTGCTGAGCCTCTCCTCTCTCTGGTGTTCTAGAGGGTAGTTAGTCCCTAGCAGATATGGCGTGTGACCTAGGAACAGTTGTTAATGTGTCCATGATCAAATGCTATGAACAAATTGGCAAGGAGAAAAGCTCTCTATGTGGAGAATCCTACAGACTGAGGATATCCACAGGACATCCCAGTTAGGCGAGTCCTACAGGAAGGCTCTTATCTCCCACAATCAGCCATTCCAATGATTCCAGGAGAGAAGAAAAAACTCTACCCTCTAGACTACTTGGGTCTTCCCGTAGGAAGAAAGAAAAGGCAGAGGGGTCAACTTTGGGGTACCCAGAAGGATTCTCTTTTTCCTAAAAGCAGGAGCAAACGGGATTCTTTTAGTAGGATTTAAAATAAGTGGGATAAGAATCACCTCACTCAACCAGAGCCTCAAGCTTATACCCGAGGAGGAAGCATGAGAGGTTCAGCTCACAAGGTAGGAAATGGCAAGGTTAACTGGCAGCCTCTCTCTCAAGGCAGAGGCAACAGTTCACAGGGACAGCAACTTCCTGGTTTATAAACCACTTATACCTCATTATCTCATGTGATCCTCATGAAAACCAGGGGTAATTATCATTATCCTCATTTTAAAGATGAGGAAACCGAGGCACCAATAGGGCAAAGCAATTTGCCTAGATCCCAGCTGGAGCACCGCAGCCCACCATCACTAATAGCTATTCCACGGGGGTTAGCTATCACACTGGTACCTTCTCTGCTTCTCTACTGTTCTCCCCTCGCTTTCTGCCTAGCCTTAGAAACAGTGACTTTGTCAGCTTGCTCCTGCCTTCTCTCACCTCTCCCCACCTTACAGAGTGAGCTATGTCACAAGTGAGATTTCTACCCCACCACTATGTGTTTGCACAACTGTCACCCTTCATCATCTGTCCCATTCAACAACAGCCACACAGGACTGAATTAATCTGCCGTACAGATGATCTGAGCATAATTATGCCTGTGCTTCAAAGGAATATGCCACCTGTGATATTCAGCACATTGCCTGTAGATGTATTTCAGGGGCTTTGACCTACATAGGTTGGCAGCATCTTATTTTTACTTATGCAGTTTTCTGTACTTGAGCACAGGGGGAATAGCAGTGTCTGGGGGGAAGCGCATAGGCTTACATGTGGTTTTACTTAGGCTACTGGAAGGTCAACACTCTGTTTATAGAATAACCCAATGCCTTATTCAACCCTTCCCTCACTGCCTAGTGGAAGGCTTTATGACAGAAACAAGAACTATTCCATAGAGTTCACTCCTTAATACAGATCCCAACAATGGCTACAGGTGGGCAAGTCTAACCTAAATTCTAACCCTTTACCTATAATCCTTCCCAATAAAACTGAACACTCACCAGAAGGTGCAGCATGCACTATATATTCACTCTATTAAAGTCTACTAATAATATCATCTTCATATTGGAGAAGACGCATCTAGTAGAGACACAGGGTTCTGCAGAGGCCAAATAGACAAAGGTGGAATTCAACTCTGGCTTCGCCTAACCAACAAACTGAATTCTGCCCCTTGACGCCTTTGTCTTCTTAGGAACAGAATTCAGTTTGTTGGTTAGGCGAAGCCAGGCTTGAATTCCACCTCTGCCCATTTTGTCTATGTGTGTCTTGCAAGACTGCAAATTTTAAATATTGTATCTGGTACACTTTTTCCTTTTTTTGAAAGCCAGGACTTCGGCATTTTCCTGAATTTGTAGTCTGGAAGACACAGATACACTGTAAGAACCTCTCCTGGCTTTAAGCAGTGTGTTGTTTGCTTTATGATGTCTCACTTTAATTTACCAGGGAGCGTTTTTATTTTAAATCAAGAGTTTATGAAATGTACTTCACTCAGAGCATTCTGTTTTCTGTTTCTGAAGTCTAAATTCCAATGTCAAACACATTATGAAAGCAACAAATTAGGACTGAGTCCATGCCCTACAGCCATATGCTCAACTGACAACTTCAAAACAAATTCTTAAGCCATTTTTTTTAAGAAAATCTGTTAGCTTGGGAATGCTTCTAAGCAAGCTTTAGCAGGATATACACCCTCTGTCTGCTCATATTACAGTGTGGGTAGTACCCAGGGAAAATACACTTATTTTCTAATCCCCCTTTCCTAGTTGACTTTGTTCCCAAGCTTCTTTTGTATGAGAGTATCCCTATTCCATCAACTACCAGTGACAAACAGATAACAATGTAGCCCCAGCCATCTCTTCCTTGCATGTATGCTCATTGACTCTAGAAGAGAAAGACGCCTATAGTCACTGGACTCTCACTAGCCAGGACTAGAAATGCCAACATCACATCAAAATCCCATCAAATCAGGCTCAGTTCACAATTAGTGGGGAAATATCCTGATGTTAGAGTCAGGGAATTTCTGCCTGAGGTGCCAACTACCTATAAACTCAGATAAGCAGGAGGCTGACGCAGGAGGAGTACTTGAGCAGAGGTGCTTGTGGTCAGCCACCATAGCACATTGAAACACTGTCCTACCACAATTCATCCCAATGAATGGTAACATTGAACTAATGACCAAAATTAAACCTTGAGATTTCTCATGAACAAAGAGTATTAAAAGTTTGATTGCTTGTCTATTTTCACTAAACTCAAGCAGATGTTGACTGAGACTGTCTTGGAAATTTAAAGGCAAATTAGCAAAGTAAATAGAATTACATATTTCTTCATTAAGACCACCTGAAATATATTTTAAAAGAAATTTAGTTCTCAAAAGGAAACAGACTTGCTAGGGGGGAAAAAGTGGGATGTGCCCTTCTCTATTCCCTGTCTTTTTCTTTCCCAGAATAGCTCAATCAACTCTCCCAGGAAGAAAAGTGAAAGAAATAAGAAGCATGTCCTCATATCTAAATGCAAAAACACATAACAGACTATCAAATGCAGTAATTAAAGATGGAAAGCAATTAGGTTGATTTTGCACATTCCATTTGAATTCGTTTGGGTCTCTTCCCTAAATTAGAAGTGTATGTCATAAATATACTCCATTAGAGCTAGTACTGTGTCTTAGAAAATATCGGCTAACAAACACAATGTGTGGTTTTCAGACTTCTGTAAGTGGCTCTACTCTGAAGTGTCTAGTGAGACATCCCACTTCCCCTGTGGCAGCCATACTGCTAATCCCAGGGTGCCTGAGATAATAGCTACTCTTGGGTGGGCATTGGGGGAGGAGAGGAATATTAAAAACCTGGAAGACTACTGCTAGTAAAACTTGTTTGTGTTAGCAAAGCCACATTTATTTACTACCCAAAGGGATGATACCAGTTAAACCAATGCTTTGAAACAGTTAAGTATAAAATGTTTTTGATAAAGATCATTGAACACAGTAATGAAATCAAGACATAAAAAAGATCTGTTCAATGAACTAGGTGTGTTGGCTCTCACAGCTAATTTCTGTCCAAAGTGGATGATAGAATTTTTATTCCACCTTTCCCATATTTTTGTGCTTTCTGGTCTCTCCCATTCTCACTGTTGAACACTGCAAATTCTGCAATTTTTCAGACAGTCTTTTTTTTTTTTTAATGCTGCCACCTATAGTTGCTTCTTCTATGTCATGAGGCCTTCAAAGTATTATTAGGTTTTGTGTGTGTGTGTGTGTGTGTGTGTGCGTGTGTGTGTGTGTGTGTGTGTGTGTGATATTTGCAATACAAGCAATGACACTCTGGTTTGGCTACCACACCATTCTTCACAAATCCAGTTCTACTTATACTTATTTATGATTTACTACAGCCTGTAGCGTTCAGCAGGTACCATCTTCCTGCCAACTGTCAAATGATAGTTATAATGAGTTGTGTCAAAGGAGCCCAGTAAGGAAGAATAGGGTCCCACATTCATTGCTAAAGATGAACATCTATGTTTCCCATACTTTTTGTAGAAAGAAAAGCATTATAGCTTAAAATGATGGTTGTTAGATAAGATACTCATCCTGGATTATCGGTACATTTTGGATGTGTACACGAACGGCTACCCATTTGCTTCCTGAGTAGAAATTACATGAGAAACCTACAATTCCTTCTGGATGTGGTGCTGAGTGAGTTGATTTCCTGTATCCAGACCTTGAGCTACCCATCTATAACATTGCCTAAAGAGCTTTAACAAGAAAGTAATGGGTGCATGTTTTTAAAGTTATGTGATGATTCCCAGACAGACTATAAACATTATGAAGTATCTTTTTATTGAATCTACATATGAATGTGTAGACTTTAGGCTTTGAAGATCAGTGAAAGTTAGATATAATCTGTCACCATGAAAGAGATAGAAGAATAGGAGATTAAGGACGGCCAAAGTTATCTTGTGATAACTGTTAGAAGCTGGCAATCCTATTTTGAAAAGATTGACTTGGACAATATTAAAAACAGTTATTTATCAAATATCTTCCTACATTCAGAGGGAATACAGTTATACTAAAGCACTTCAAAACAGCCCGTATTTATTTATACTTGTGTAACATCTACCCTGTAGAGGCATGAGAATAGGCAATAGAGGAAGAGCCTCCTTCTTGATGTGGACTGTCTTGAAAGAGATCATTAATCAGCACAACATGAGTAACTTTCCTAAGCACTCATTCCAACTGTGAAAGTTCAGAAATATTTCCGTTATTGAAAACACCTTATATTCTGTTGGTTAATCTGTTTGATCTAGTTGTAAGCTGTTCCAGCATTTCTCGAAGGCACTGTCTGCTAGCTCCTCAGTTTTGTACAGGAAGGTGGGAAGGGTAAATATAGGCCACAAACAGTGTGTAAAGTCAAGTCTTGAGTCTAATACATTCCCTAGTCTGTAACTTTATCCCCTGTCACCAAGGCAAAGGACTCGAAGTCTCCCTGTTAGGTATCCCACGCCTTTCTCATATCTACTCACGTTGGCAGGTATCCTTGTAGACTGCTCTACTTTGGGGTGTAGGGCATTAAGCAGGGATAGCAAAGGTACACACTAACGTATTTTCAAATTCAATAAGAAACAAGGTTTTTCCCTAATATGTAAGCCCTTAGTAATATGATCAGAAACAAATACACTCTATATACTATGCAAAAATCTAAATTTGCTGAAGACAATTTTGAGAAAATCAGTGTTTTAAATGACTGTAATTGAGTGTATTAAAATTCCAGGACATCAAGATATTGATTAAAATATTTGTTATGATAAAGGTAGCTTTAGGGAAATCAAATTCACAAAAATAACTTCTAATATTTTACAAGTAAATTTAACACATCTGTCAAGGCATCTAAGACAGTTAAGCAAACTATGGGACTGTGAGAATCATTTTGCTATTTTGTACAAATACAGATGTTTATAGCAGTAATTACTTTGGTTTTATGATATATGGTTAATCACATGTATGATTTATTTGATGGTGATTACTTGGTCAGAAATGTAATCCATAATTATGACACTGTTTAAGTGAGAAAATGTGTTTTTTTTTTCTCAAGAATACAAAATATGAAAATGGAGTAGAGGCAATTTACATAATTTAAGGCTTTATATTCACAAATATAAAAGTCCCAAATTAATACACAAGATATAAAGGAAAGTACTAGAAGGGGAATCAAAGGACAAGATGAATTTGTATCTCAAGTTATTAAAGTGATTACAACATAAATTCATCCTGCTGTTACTCAGGTTTGGATTCAGTTAAATATGTTCTAAGGAGAAACTCTTTGAAATCATAAACTAATATATACAGGGCTGGAGAGATGGCTCAGTGGTTAAGAGCACTGGCTGCTCTTCCAGAGGATCCAGGTTCAGTTCCCAGCACCCACATGGCAGCTTCCAACCTTTAGTATCTCCCATTCCAGAGGAACCAGTACTCTAGTCCCACCTCCACAGGCACCAAGTATGTGCATGACACACAGACATCATGTAGGCAAAACACAAAACACATTAAAAAACAAACCCCAGCCGGGCGGTGGTAGCGCACGCCTTTAATCCCAGCACTCGGGAGGCAGAGGCAGGCAGATCTCTGTGAGTTCGAGGCCAACCTGGTCTACAAAGCGAGTTCCAGGAAAGGTGCAAAGCTACACTGGGAAACCCTGTCTCGAAAAACAAAAACAAAAAACAAAACAAAACAAAAAAAAACCCTTTGAAAAGTAGATATTTTTCATTTAATATTTATACCCAAGGACTTAAACATAGAGAATGTGTCATGTCACATCTTTGTAATTGACTTGGAAAACCTTGGAAAAGTACCTGAATTGTAAACATGGGAATGATGTAGCTCAAGAAGGGGAATCTGAGCAACAAAAATCAAGGATGAGGTAATAACACGCTGTGTTTTGAGAACAGAATCTCCCAGGCTCCCAAAGCACTTCATAAACCTTAATTATACCTCAAAGCCACCTTGCCAAGGAAATATTATAATACCCATTTAACAGATGGGCAGAGACAAAACCACCTGCCCCAGTTCCTCTGGCTTATTAGTACCCCCGCAGTGGCCTTCTGAGTGCCATGCTCTCCTTAATGAGCCATGTTCTTTGGGAGCCTGGCAGATGATGTCACCAATCAAATGAGAGTCTTCAAGTAATCCTTGTTCTTATTTGCTACAACTTGGAAGCTATTCAAAGAAAAATGCCAAGAGTCTTCTCAAATAGTCTCCTCAATGTATTCATTAAATTTTTTCCTAAGAGCATAAAAAAGGCCCAATAACAACAACAACAAACAAAACCCCTAAACTTTAGAAGGTACGAAAGGAAGAAGACCCTGTCTGACGAGGGGACTTCAGGATTAAGTCTACAGACAACAGAGGGAAACTCAGCTCCTCCTGACACAACAAAACGGCAAATGACAGACTTGTTCATATGAACCTTCAATATACACTCAAACTGAATGAGACGGCTCACTCTGCTTGTAAAGGAAGAATCCCTTCTTAGTTTATCACACAATGAACTAAATGTAGGTAGACCTGCAAGATGGCCCAGCAGGTAAAGGTACTTGCCACTGACCCTGAAGACCTGAGTTCAAGTGCTACATGGTAGAAGGAGAGAACCACTACTCACAAGTTGTCTCCTGACCTTGACAGGCACACTGTGTCCCACGTGCCCACACACATACACATGCAAAAATAAATAAATGGTGCAGCTTAATCTTTCAAACAAAATTAGGTATAGGTTCTCTGACTACTTTAGATTTTATTTTGAGTTTCAGTTTGTTGATAGGGTTAAGAACATTATTAAAAACCATAGGAAGCCAGGCGGTGGCGGCGCTCGCCTTTAATCCCAGCACTCGGGAGGCAGAGCCAGGCAGATCTCTATGAGTTCGAGGCCAGCCTGGGCTACCAAGTGAGTTCCAGGAAAGGCGCAAAACTACACAGAGAAACCCTGTCTCACCCCCCCCCCCC
>CABHPR010106297.1:0-28718 GCA_902168415.1 Peromyscus melanophrys
GATAGATAGATAGATAGATAGATAGATAGATAGATAGATAGATAGATTAGGACACCCCTAAAGAAGTTTCTGTTTGCAGTAGTAGGTAAACACAGAGACGGAAGAATGCTCAGCCCTTAATGTAACATTTGTACTGAACCCCTCCTCCAAAGTCTCAGGGATCATTGGGGGAGAGGAGGCTAAAAAAGTGTAAGAGCCAGAGGTTGTAGGTGACTAAAGAAACAGTGTCATCTGGACACAGCAAGGTAGCTGTATGTATGAGGTCACCATGCCAGACCAAATCTCAGTATGGAGAGGGCAGTTAGGCACAAAGTTCCACTCTTCATTGAAGAGGCTATTGTTAGCTGCTGGAAAAGGAAGCGTTTGTTTTTTTTCAAGAGTGTAGCCCTCTGGTAAGCTGACCATGCTCTAGTGGAATGTTGCAATTCCAAGAATATTGGGACAGCAAAAATTGCCCTGGATGGGTAGGATAAAGTTGGATGGGAAGGGAAGTGTGTGAATCTGGGAAGAGTTGGATGAGGGGAGCATGAATATGATCAAAACTCATTGTACAAAAATTTCAAACCGAAAGGGAGGTGGAAAACAGGGCAAGTAGTCTATCTCATGATAGACTGCATGATTAGTAGTGAAATAGGCCTGGGTTCAATTCCTAGCCCCACTAAAAATGAAAGACGGCAAAACAAAATGTGAGGAAAAATAAATTTATCACATATGTAAAATGCTATGTTTGAAAGTATGGCTTAAGATATTAAAAGAGTCCTATACAATTTATGGTATGATTTTATGCTTTTTAGTGTTTTCTTCTCCTCAGAAACGGTATTATTATGACATTGCTATGTACATTGCCTACCAGTAGTGTGATAGTTCCTACGACTAGCTTGCTTGCATACATAGAAGAAATGATCTGGTCTAACAATTCAGCTAGGCGTGGTACCTTGTATACTTACCTCTGTAACTGTCCGTCCCACTGGCATGATCTGTGGAACTGCTTGCATTCCTATGAGACTGTATCTTCAGGGGAGAAACCCCATCTAATGCTTCTCCTTATCCCTGATACCTACCAGTTTCTGGCAACAGTAGATGTTCAATAGCTGCCTGTTAAATGGATCAGTGTGTAAATGTTCCCTGTTTAAAACCAAATCAAGATGGCTCTAATGGGGATTTAGTAGAGTAGCCTAATAAAAGTCAGGCAGCATTCAGAAACCATTCCGATAATTGCTTCAGGAAATGGGTCTGTACTAGTTTTAGAATAATAATTGGATTTCAGTCTTGTCCAACCCACTTACAATTTCATTACTTTAAATGGAAAAGACTTCTCTGGCTCTTTTTTATTGATAAATCCAGTTAATGTAGAATAACCATGGCACAGATTGATGAAAATAGTACCATAATTATGTTTATAAGTACACTTTTGGCCTCTGCAATGGTTAGTTATAATTGTCAACCCTGGATAATCTAGAATCACTTGGAAAAGGAGTCTCAATGAAGTATTGTCTAGATTAGGTTGACTTGTATCCTTTAGGTCTGTGTGGAATTATCTTGATTATGTTAATTGAGATGAGAAGACCCACATATTACCAGCAGCATTATTACCTGAGCAGGGGATCCTGGGTTGGTGGAGAAAGCCAGCTGAGCACTAACATGCATGCATGAATTTAATTCTGTGTGCTGTTAACTGTGGATGTGACATGAGTCCCTAAGTTCCTGCCACCCGGGCTTTCCTGTTTTGATAGATGTGACCTGGATTTGCGAGCTGAAAGTTGCTTCTGTCAGGGTGTTTTCTTATAGCAACAGGAAACGAAACAAAGAAAACCTTTGAAAATTATGAGTATCCTTTCAAGTCCTGAGTTTAGTCTTCAGCAGCACATACATACAGAATGAGTATTGTTTTCCTTTGTTTTCTGTTTCTCTAGTCTAGTAACAAAGCAGCTAAGAGAAGCAGTGAGAGCCCTCACCTGTCGATCTGAGAGCAGCATGAGAATCATCACCTGTCTCTCTGCTAAGCCTTTAATTTTGACTTCTGGACAGGCTCAGGACCTGAAGGGACTTCTGGGCTGTCGTGAACTGGCTTAGCGGATTTAGAATTTGCTTTCTCAGATGTCGGATACCCATCTCTTCATGTAGAGCTCTGAAATCTGATATGAACTTCACACTGTAGTTACATCACTTTGCACACATCACTGTCGTAAGTGTGACCACGATGGTAGTCCTTAGAGGCTGAAGTGTTCCCCACAGGCTCATGTTTTAAATGCTTGTTCTCAGCTGGTGGGACTGCATTTGCATCCTTTGGGAGGTGGGGCCTGGTGCAAGTAGCAAGCCTTTGAAGATAATACGCACCTAGAGTCCTCACCTGTACTGCAGGCTTCCCGGTCTGCAGCTGTGTGAGACACTACCGCCTCATGCTCATTCTGCCCAGACAGAGTTGTTCCTGCTGCGTGTGTTCCTCCCCTGATGGAATTAAAACTCTCTCAAGTCATGAACCAAAATCCATCCTTCCCCGCCTTAAGCTGTTTCCTTCAGATCCTTTAATCCCAGGGAAAGAGTGTAACTAACACAACAGCCAAGAGTAGAAAACACTTTGATCAATGAAGGAGTTTCTACTGTACATTAAAAGAAGGTAGTGGATACAAAAACACCTCTTAAAAAATATACCGTTGCTTTGCTGGACTCAGACCCCAGGAATCTACCTGAGGTATGTTTCTACAGAATCATAGACACTATAATATCTGATATGAAGTGCCCTGTTGGAGCCACTAATCTCACTGCAGCCAAAGAGTTGTGCCAGTTGTGTCCAGGAGAGCAGACCTGCTCAACTTCCAGCCTCACAGAGCAGACATAATCTACTTCCAACCTTACAAGACAGACCTGCTCAACTTCCAGCCTCATAGAGCAGTCATGATCAGCCTGCAGCCTCATAGAGCATACATGCCCAACCTGCAGCCTCACAGAGCAGACAGGCTCAACTTACAGCCTCACAGAGCAGACCTGCTCAACCTACAGCCTCACAGAGCAGACCTGCTCAACTTACAGCCTCACAGCTGAGTGCAGGAAAAGGCACTTCAGGCGATAAGCATCTGGTTTTTAGAAATGAAGCAAAATAGTCCAGAGACTTTTAAATTTCTTCCCAAATGTCATCTGATTAGGTTAATTGAACTTGCTGTTATTAACTGAAGAAGGAAAATGTGTGTTGTAATATCCAGGAATATTGATTATGTAATCATAAATTTGAGGTTTATAATGTGACTTCCTCTGCTTTTATCTCTCAGAACCTCAGTTTTCTCATAAAGGGGAATAATTTAATTGTAGGTTTGGGATAGATAGGATAAAAATGAGATAAAAACTACTAGCACTATGCCTAATCTAGTAACTACTTGATAAACTTATATATACATGCATGTATAGGCAGATATTAAGTCAGCTAAATTTTAATAGATAATAAATACTTGCAATATACCAACATAAAATATCTTAACTTACTCAAGTTTTCCCTCAGTTATTTCATGTGTAAATGCAGGTCTATGTATGTGGAGGATCACATGTGTGGATGCACATGCACATGTGTGAGTGATTATAAAGACGCAGGTGGACATTTAGAATCTGCCCCCATCACTCTCCACCTGACCCACTGAGTCAATTCAAATGAAGCCAGAGCTTCCCAATACAAGGTATCTGGATAGTCACCTTGCTTCAGGGCTCCCCATCTCTGTCTTCTAGTGTTGTGATTAAAAGCAAGCCACCATATCCACCTGGCATTTACTTGGGTTCTGGAAAATTGAACACTGGTCCTCACATTTGAATGACAAGTACTTCACCCACTAAGCCAGCTCCCAGGTCCTATTTCCTCTATTTCTAATTACAATTTTGATGCAACAAATGTCATTTCTCTGTATAATAGAACTAACCAGAAAATATACAATTGAAACCTAATTTTCAACATTTTACTTTTTAAATAAAAATCTGAGATAGCCACATGCCTTCCAAATTTCATTTCCTTTAACAATTAAATGAGGATGACAACATTGATCTTATAATACAGTTAGAAAGCTTAACTGAAGCATATATGAGGGTTATTATAAATATTTATTTGATGGATGTGTCTTAAAATGAATGCAAAAAGTTGGATATATACATACACATATATACATATACATATGTACATATATACATGCATATATATCATTTGCTTCTTTCAGCTTTTAAATAAATTTTGTTCAGCTTAGCAGACACACCTATAATGAGACTTACAAAGTATAATGTATTGACTTGAGACAAACAGGCACGATGGACTTCTTATTCATAAATACTTAGCAAGCTCACTAACTAAATACATTGATTTACGCAACAAATAACTATTGACTATCTACTACGTGATAGGAATGTCTAAGGAGCTTGAGCTTGGCTAATGAACAGGACTCAACAGGGTTTCACTCAATAATTAGGGAAGAAAGGCAACACACTAGAAATATAACAAAACAGAAATTTACATTATAGTTTTGAAGGGAGTAAATATATAAAAATTAAAATATAGAGTCTGGAGGGATGACTCAGCAGATAAGATCATTGGCTACTCTTCCAGAGGACTGGTGTTTGAGTCCCAGCACCCACATGGTGACTGACAATCACCTGTAATTCTAGTTCCAAGGAATTTGATACCCTTTTCTGGCCTCCTCAGACACTGTACAGAAATACACACAAGTAGAACACCACACACATAAAATAAACACATCTTTTTAAAAAAACCAAATAAAGTAAGAATCTAAGCACAGTAAGAATAATAAGAATGAGATTGTAGGGCTATATTACATTTCAAATAAGTCGTTGGTGAGGATTCTTTGGGAAGGTAATATATGGACAATAGCTTAAAGGAAGACAAGATGCTGACTGTGGTGGTATCTGTGCTATGTATGTCTCAGACAGAGGTTACAGCAAATCAAGGCTCTGGGGCAAGAGGGCACCTGGCAATGCCGGATGAGATCAAAAGGTCAAGAATCTTGGGAGAGGACTATGGGTCACATGGTAAGTCCTGTGTGCTCCAGCCAGACATCAACACTATGGAGCAGAAGAGATCCAGAGCAGGCTTTGCATCACGGGTGTGCTCTGCTCTGACAGTTTCTTTAGAGCTCTCCCTCTGAAGACTATGTTGAGAATAGGATGACCTGGAGTAAAGAGCAGAGACAAGGATGGTTAGGCACTTATCCTGGTTAGATTTTTGTCAACACAACACAAGCTAGAGTCATTTGAGAAGAGGGAACTTTGATTGAGAAATTCTCCTACAAAATTGGCCAGGGGGCAAGTCTGTAGGGCATTTGCTTGATTGGTTATTGATGTTGAAGGGCCCAGATCATTGTGAAAGGTGATATCCCTGGGCAAGTAAGTGGTCCTGGATAGTATCAGAAAGAGGGCAAGCAAGCTATAGGACGTAATCCACCAAGCAGCATTCCTCAGTGGTCTCTGCATCAATTCCTGCCTCAAGGTTCCTGCCTTAGGTTCCTGCCCTGGCTTCCCTCAGTGAGGGACTGTGATATGGAAGTGTAAGCCAAATAAAACCTTTCCTCCCCAAGTTGCCTATGGTTATGGTGTTTATTTATCACGGTGATAGAAACCCTAAATAAGACAGCACTTCTGCCATCTTTGAGGTACGGATGATGACAGTTTGAAGCTAGCTGGTGGCGGTAGTGGCAGCAGCAATACTGGGATTTCAGGGTCCTTTTTCAAGTAAGTGCCTTCAGAGCCATTCTCTCGTCCTGTCTGTCCAAACCCATCACTTCAATGTGCTTGCAAGATGGAAAACATACTTTTTAATGGATAATTCCCATTATTGTGCAATTACAGTATTTTTCCAACTCAAAACTTTCTTCCATTGGATTTGCTTTGCATGTAGCTACCATCTTCCTAATGCCTTTGTCCCTTTCTGCAGCACGGCTTCTCAAAAGTGCTTAGAATTATTCATCATATCATGAAAACTTACTCAAAATGATCTCTGGCTCCAGATATGATACCAGATTTCCCTTTTCAATCCTCACCATTGCCAGAGCACAGGATCCATGTTTAGCCCTTGTCTAATTTGACTGTTAATATTTTTTTTTCTGGAGTATGTTGTTCATTCATTCCTATGGAAAACACCTTTTCTAGAATTTTCTCACCTCTTTGTTATTTCTCCAACTCAATCCAGAATTCTTTCCATGGCTTTTCTTATCATCCAGCCACTGTCACCCCCATGACTCTTAGCCTCTCTGACAAAAGTTCCAGGGAAAATATCCTGCTTAGAGCCCATCTAAAGGAATAGTCTCCCTCTCATAAAGTGGCAATGTAGATTGGGAATGTAGTTAGACTGTGCTCTCAAAGGTGCCTGGGGATCCTCAGTCTCACCCTCTTTCTCTTGGAAGTAGTTTGAGATGCGATCCATCATGTACCCCCCACAGCCGCCATCCACCACTTCCACAAGAACCGACCCAATGCAGGACCATGATGCTGAACCTCTAGGAGAAGAAGATGTCAACTTTTCATCAAACATGTCTCACATGGTTTGTTGTAGTGACATGAGTCTGACTAATAGAGTGTACTTCTAAAAATATCAATGCACACATTTATACAAGTTCTGTATTATCCAGAAACACCCATGTAATGGAGAGGTGCCCTGCCTGTCTTTTCTTTAAGGAGATGATTAAATGGTTCACAATAGAGCAGGGTGCTATTTGCTCTTATCCTCAATTTTCCTGATGATTCACCTAGAATATGGCTATCTGGAAACAGCTAAAATTAACAGAACAATTTAGAAAACCCACTGAGCTAAAGTTGCACAGTCGAGGCTAAAAGGAGGCAGGAAGATGGGTGACTCAGGGGAGTCTTAATGGGATTTTAAGCTTTTCCCATTTGTGCTTCCTCAATTTATGGATGAGGCGCTGTTCTCGTGGATGCTGTCAAAGTGCTTTTTTGGACAACTCATTACTTCAAATTGGGGAGAGCAGAGAGCAGCTGTGGTGTTTTGGGAAGGAGCTAGGACAAGGAGCCAAATTTCTAGTTTGCAATTTCTGCTGGTTTCTAGGGACATCTTCAGTAACATGGAGCCAGCACAACATTTGCTGTCCCTTTGTTCACCCAGAGGACTCCACAAAAGCCAGGCAAGTTCCTCGTTTAAATTATTCGTAAGTGCTAAAAAGGAAGGTTTGAAAATCCATTGACCCAAGATGACATGGGAAGATGCCGGCAAATACAATCCAGTTATTAAGGTCTCCAGAGCATGTATCCCCCAGAGACACCTGTGGAACACTCACCAGATTCATACACAAGAACCACTCAGGATGAAAACTTGTATAAATGGGGACCATCACCTTTGAAGACCCCTCTACTTCCCATCACAGCATTTGAGGGGGTCCCAATATCTTGAGCAGCCGCACTGGGCAAATATCTGGACAGAGATATTTTCCTAAAGAAGAAAATCCTAGGAACCAATGAAATTTTTCTAAGATTCACATATAACTCTTCTGTTTCCCAGAATCTTCTAGAAAAGTAGATGATCAGTGGAGTATTTAGTGAAAGATGTTCCTGAATCAGTCATATTAGCATGGGGAACAAATTTTTCCTTCAATTCAAAGTAATGACCTAAGTGAGCCCTGTAGCCAAGTAGAGCGAGAACAGGGAACTTCTAAAGGAGTTTCAGATGTGCTGAGGCCACGTGTGTAGGCACACACTCCCTGTCTAGGGCCCTCTCCAGGAAGATGAGCTAGACATATCCTCTCCCTTCCCCTCTCCATTTATGACTGAGGATTGAATTTAGGGCTTTTTACATACTAGGCATGCCCCAGCACCTAAGAATTTCCCAAAAATACCGTCTAAAGGATCATGCACCTCCCAATAGTACCAGTGTGACAACTAAAGGTTTAACATGTAGAACTTCATCCAAAGTAAAGGCCCACAGCTATGGTAGCTATATGTATATTGTTCACACTGACCACAGTGTCTAACAGATGCAACTTAAGGGAATAAGGATTGATTTGGGTTTCAGTGCATCATCATGAGCAGCTCAACTCACCTTGGGAGAGCATGTAGCAGGAGGTACAACATCATGGTGGACCAGGAAGCAAAGAGTGATTGCTGAATCAGGAAACAGGATACAAGCTCAAAAGCCAATTTCTGCCCACTAGAATTTTTTCTCCTCATCCTGAAGGTTCCACAGGCTTTCAAAGCAGCCTCATCAGCTGGAGGTCAGGTATTGAAAACATGAATCTATGAGAGATATTTCAGGTTGAACTTGTAACAGCATCATATACACCCACATGCACATGTATAGGCACATGCACACACTGGGATCTACACATGCATGTATATACACACACATAGTATATGTGCAGTAGTAGTCAATGCTGAAAGCACACTACAACTTTTCTATGTTCACACCTTTTCTGTGTCTGTACATTTTTCCTTCAAAGTCAATTAAGGATTGTCTATGTTTGACTGCTCACATAGCTTTAATTCCACAAGACTGACTCATTTTCTTCTTGGTCTGGTTTTCCATTTCTGGTGTAATGAGGAAGAACTGTACCCTTTCAAAGTTTAGACATAACTTACTGTGGACAAGAAAGGGTTACTTGTTAGATTTCTCCCAGCACATGTAATGTGGATAAATATTGCCTCATTGGTTCATTATCTGAAGCATCAGCCTGGCCCTGTTCAGGAGATTTTATCGTTTTTAGATTAAGAAGTCTATTTTGTAACCTGCTATTAAGCCAAACATTTTCCCTACATTATGATCACAAAGGGTCGTATTTGCCTGTCCTCACCCCCACACAGCTCTGCCTTTGATGCAATTTGAACAATAAAACTGTGTTTTTCGCCTCCAAAGAATTCAGAACCAGATTTCTACTGTCAAAAGTCACATTCCACTGGAAGTAGAGAGGAGTGTCCTGGTGTCATTTTCTGAGGAATGTACCCACTGGTCACTCTCTTTCTCAGAAAGCCAAATAAGTCTCCAACTAGATATAGAATAATCTAGACAGATAGAGATGGGATCTTAAGGTCAGACATATCTATCTGATATCTTTGTATCGTCTATTGATGTCTTCACTGTGGGTTTTTTTTTAAGGAAATAAATGAATGGTTGGATAAATGGAGACAGCCAAACTTTGAGTGAGGTACAAAGACAAAAAAAGTAACTTGTGAATAGAACAATTTCTTGTCTTAATGAGAACTGGTTTTCTCAACTGGGCACTTTTGAGAATCTGGTCAGGAAGCTGTGTTGAGTGGGGAGAGGAGAGGCAGCATGGAAGCCAATGTAGAGCTTATAGCACTGGGCACAGCATCAGACTCTGGCTTCTAGCCACCAGGTGCCATTATTGATAACCAAATATGCCCATGGTACTGCCAAATGTTTCTAAGTGGTAACACAGAGGGAGAAAAGGGGTAGGGTGAAATTAACCCTGTTCTAGAATCACTGGGTCAGAAAAATTCATTTCCTTTTAACCGTATAGAGAGGTGAAAATTAGACTTCTTTTAACATATGGGGATATGATGTAAAATGTGCAGAAGAACCATGTTGCAAACAACAGTCTATTATTAAGGAATTTTAGTTCCTCAAATAATTTAATGTATATCACAATGAAGAATCCAGATTGTATAAAATCACACAATGGACTTCATTATGTTCCTGGTAACTATTCTTCTAATCAAAGTGATCCAGGTCTAGAAAGAAGAAGAGGAATGGCACAAACTCTGGGGTTCAGCATCAATGTAAACAAGTTCTGGGCTCCACAACACAGCACAGCATGCTGAAGTTTGGGTCTTGAATGTCCCCTTACATCCCATATGTTAAAGACTTGACCCCCTAAGTGGTCCAACTGACTACCAAAACAATATGGATGATTTCTGCAGCACTTGTTTGCCTCTCAGTGGTTGAGGGTAGACCCCCATTGCTGAAGACACAACACACTTAGGACACATGACTTGGATGCCTCAAGCTGGATCTGACATGAAGGTCTCTTTCCTATGGTCTGGCTACCGTGAGTCCAGAAAATACTGTGAAAGCTGCCAACAGAGGGAAACAATTAACCAGCTTGACTCAGCTGAAACACCTATGAACCAGGACAATTACCAGCATGGCAAGATAGGCTTAAAGGTGCAAAACCTGACACTCACATGCTGGTAGAAACCAACAGTTATCTAATTGCATGGGAGGGAAATCATGCCTGGTACTACAAACCTAGCCAGCTTCCTGGTGAAGTCATGGACCTTGGAAAAGAATCTACTGCCACCACTTTGCTAAACCATCATAATTCCTTACTACATTCTGCCTCATCCTTATACCCACAGACAACTGTAGTTACCGTTTCTCATCAAAGCAGCTTCTCTTTACGGCAAATGAAGACCATCACAGAAGATCACAACTGGACACAACAGAGAGACAACAGATTGTGGAGAACCCAGACCCAATGGATACATCTAGAGCACAACTCCTGGAAATCTGCTGTGACATAGACTCTCCTAGAAATGGCTGCATAAACAAGACCAGAACAACAGCAATGTCACTGGACATGTTAATGTACAAGGGGGGAATAGTTTGGAGCCCCACCCTTAGACGACGGACAACAGGTAACTATTATGTAAGGACCAGAGGAAACTCTGAGTGAGCGAAGTCCTGAGTGAATGTGTAGTTGGACGTGGCAAAGCCTGTTGAGGAGTCTAAGACCAACTGGACCATGAGAAATTGGCAAAGCCTTTCCCATACAAGCCAGGCTCAAAAGGAATGACAAAGCTTTGCTTGGGAGTCCCAGGATGAGTTTTATGACTGATTATTCCGTTTATGCAAAGATTAGCAACTTCAGCTTTCTCCTCACAAACACTTACAGCCTGAGAACCCACTCACCTGTAGACACCTCCCATCTAGACTCATTGATGCCCCCACCTGTACTGTACATAATAATAGCTGACCTCTCCCCCTGTGCTGTACCTAACAAATGAGCTGAGGTCCAGCTTGCTGCAGGAGCGATAGCAATAAAGAACACTACCTAGTCCCATCTTCACTATATGTGTGTCTGTCCTTTCTTCATTCCCTCGCCATCCCTAGCCCAGGTTCCAGGACCCCAGCCATGCAGGACACAGCACCACTGATTTCTGGAAGAAGGAGAATTAGTCTTTCATAGAGATGAGCTCCCTTATTAGCTGCCCAATGCAGTGTAGTAAGCCTTGAAACCATATACACATAACAAAAACAAATTCAGCAGATGTGTGTGTGTCTGTGTATGTGTGTGTCTGCATGTATCTGTGCACATACACACACACATATGGTTAAAGAAAAAGAGGCTATAAGCTTCAGAGTGGGGAGGAATGAGAGGAAGGGAGGGAGGGAGGGAAGATATCTGGGAAGGGCTGGAGGGAGAAAAGGGAGGGGGAAGTGGTACTGTTTTCTTTCAATTAAATACATTTGAAAATGAAAACAATTATATATGTATTATATATATAATGTTTTACACACACACACATACACACATATGCATATGCTTAATCACTCAAGTAATAATGTTAGAAGGTTGTTGCAATGAAAAGTGAGCCCCAGTGAGAAATCTTTAGATTGTTGAGGATCATGCCTTTGGAAGGAATCACCAGGTCCTTGATTCCTTCCTTGCTGTCTTCTGCTTCCCACCCATGAAGTGAGCAGTCTTGTCCCCCGACAAGCTCTTGCCATGTTGAATTGCCTTAGTACAGGTCCCAAAGTTCAGATCAATTGATACTGGACTGAAACCTCCAGAACTGTGAAGCAAAATAAAGTTTTTCTCTTTATAAGCTATTTGTCTCAGGCTTTTTTGTTACAATGACAGAGAGCTATTAAAACAGTGCCTGTGGATTAATATGCTGTACTATTTATTTTAAAATCTTTCAGTGTGGCTCTTAAGTATTCAATAACACACACAATATAATACTGAAGGGGCAGGAGGAAACTTTGGAGATATCATGAACATAACTATAGCCACAATGATAGTGATGGCTTCACCCACACATTCATTAAGTTATACATATCAATGGGCAGCCTCCTATAGGATAGTATAATTCAAGAACATGTTATAAAGGAAAAAAAACAAGAATTCTGCTTGTTCTGTGCATATGTAACATTTCACTGAGGGTATTAGTACAGTAAGGAAGGAAGCTACAAAAAAGGTACTAGAGTACAAAGGAATAAATGAAATGAAAAAAATTAAGTTAAATACATAAAATAATCATGGAAAATGTATGTGTGTGGCTTGTGGGTCATTTGCTAGCCATTTGTGTAACTGAGCCACTGGTGTGTTTTGTAAGGGCAACATGGTTGAAATAGGAAGTGAATCCAGTGACAAAGGACTCCTCTGTCTTTACAGGCACTTAAACTCAGTCAGTAAACAGTGCTAGGCATGAGACAGACACCCAAATGCCGGCTGGATGGGTAGTGGGAAATGAATGAATGAATATGGATTCTCGTTTCCAGGTTTAGTTCTAAGCATTTAAAAAAAAATAAAATCTGCTCTATATTTTTGAAGATTATTATAAAGTGAAATGTGAAGTTTTTATAAGAATTTAGTTTCCATTTTCTGTTTGAAATTTATGTTTCAAATTTCTTCTGTAATTGGTTGGTCATCCCATAATCAATCTCTTTGTAACGGAAAAAGAAAAACTACTTGGGTGACTCACAGGATTCCAATGGTATTCTAAGTCTGTCTAGATCTGTTATCTGATGCTAAGATACACGAATACATTTGTTTATTTAAAAAATTCTAATGTAATTTACAAGTGATTTTCCTGCAAGAATTTAAATCCAAAGAAATTAAACAAGTTCATAAATATACATGACATATGGCACTGTTCCTGATAAATTATGTTGGTGCTACATGAAATTATTTTTGAAGGACAAAAACTTGCTCAATATGACAATTTCATGCAGTTCAGTTTAATAGGAAAAATCACACAAAAGGAGGGGAGATTGGAAACTGCCTCTGAAGGACAGATCAGGTATCAGCAACTGTCTCAAGACAAAGGAGTTAAAGTTCATTGGTATTTTTATTGCTGTTGTTTTCTTCGTTTGTTGCAACACTGGAGATGAAGTTCTGGGCTTGTGGATGCCTTGCAAGTTATGCCCTCAGTTCTTGATGTATTGAGATAGAATATTATTGTGTACCCTGGACTGGCCTCAAATTCACCATCCTTTCGCCTACCTCCTAAATGTCGAGATTACAGAAATACCCAGACCAAGTGATCTCAGACAGCTTTCTCAGTTCATCCCCAGGGAAGATAATTGTTCTATCTCAGGAC
This sequence comes from Peromyscus melanophrys, assembly GCA_902168415.1. Taxonomy (NCBI): domain Eukaryota; kingdom Metazoa; phylum Chordata; class Mammalia; order Rodentia; family Cricetidae; genus Peromyscus; species Peromyscus melanophrys. Next base: position 13,273 of record CABHPR010106297.1, read on the forward strand.
AGATGATATACTACGATTCGCATCACATGTTAGAAGGAATCTACTCTCATTATTTACCTACTTCTTTTCTCCAAATATGCAGAGCTGCCTGGCTGCCCATAGTGTTCATGGACAAAGTAGAAACTACTGCTAAATGACATTCGAGTCTTACTTCATTTTCTGTAGTTAGAACAAAGTGCCGAAAGCTGGTTGCCTTGTGAGTTTTATTTAGGTTCATAGTCCTGGAACTTCTGAGAGTATCAAACAGGGTGGATGGCACCATGCTGGGCGCCCATGTGAGATCATGTGATTACTATCAATAAGAGCCCACTCCTCTAAAAACTAAACCAAAGTCAAGATTCTTCTGTTAATACAACACCACACTGGATCAGGCTTCCAACGCATGAGTTTGTGGGATATGGTCAAACCAAGTTCAAAATCAAATCACTATATGATTCACTAATAAGATACCTTCTCTTTGTTAGACTGTTTTTGTTTCCTTTGGTTTCCACCTTTCAGCTTTGGTAAAATTCCAAACATTTGCCTATCTCTGAGTGGGTATCATACAAAGAGTGTTGACTAGAGGAAAGATTTCTTCAGCTGTCCAAAGTACTGGGAAAGTTGCTGGGAAAATAAAAACTTTATAAAGGAGATTTCTTTAAATTGAAGTTAGTTTTCTATTCATCCACACAGGATTATTATTTGATACAATGTGGGAATTTGGTTTTTCACTTCGTCTTAACACTCTAAACTTTTATTGATAAAACACATATCAAAGCAATAAAAAAACCAAAAATCCCATTATCAAACATTTTAGAAACTTCATTAAAAAACTATTTCCTCCCAATATTAGGAGCAGGTAATGACAGAAGATACTGAGTAGTAAAACAGGGAGACGTTCCAATGGGCATCCGAATGATTGTCCTCAAATTTAACAATTGTTCCTACTAATAACAGCCATCCTATGTAAAGTCAACTTTCCTGGAGGACTGTTTTGTACCCATTGAACTTTGTAGCCTACTCATCAATATCTCAGTTCTTCATGGCTTCAGATCTTTTATAAAACACTGTGCCTTCTCCCTAGTCTTGTAATAAATGGCTCTCTCTAGACTATTTGGATACCATCAGTAACTTGGTAATATGGTAACTGAGTTTGGCAGAGCTGAGACTTTAGCCTTCTCCTCACCAGCCAGGTCTATTACTAAGGTTGGAGGACTTCCAGAATCTGCAGCTGTAGTTCCCTTCTTTGTCCCGCTATAGTTTGCTGTGTCGTGAGACATTTGGGCAATGTCTCACAGTACAGTTCTCAAAGTGTGGTGCTCACAAGAGCAGCATCAGAACCACCTGACAACTTGCTTAAAATGCAGATTTGTGGGTACTGCTGCAGCATCATGGAATAAAACTGTGGGTGGTGCCACCAGATACTGATCCTGAAGTCTGGGGGTGGCACCCAGCAACCTGACTCTTACTTAGCACATGCTTTACAGGAGAGATGCTCATTTCTGTTAAGAATCCCCAAATTGGAGATGTCTCCTGGGAGACAGCTGCCTTTCCTCCTGTCTAAGGCTGAGAATTTCAACTTGCTGAGGAGTTGGGCTTTTCCTGTTCATCTCCTGTTTGAGGAGAACTCATGGGGAAGATGATTGAAGAATCTGGAAATCCATTGTTTTTATCAACAGAATAACTTTGATTTAATGGTTCTAAGATTTAGGGACTTTGACTAGGAGACTGAAAAAATAAAGTTGTGACTTCCACACTTCATTAGCACAGGTTAGACCCTGTGGCACAGTTACCAGTTCATTAAATTCTTTACTATTCAGCTTCTAAAAGCTTATCAAGTGGTACTAAAACGAAGGTAAATACTATAACAGTGATGTGTTATCATGTCCTGGAAGACAGGGAAATATAGATGTTTACTCTTGTATTTTTTAGTAAATACTTGGTTTGAGTCATTTAGTCAGGGAGAAAAGAGGCCAGAGGAAATGACCAGTATTCTAGTTTGGTTTCTCTTGCTGTACTAAATAGCATGAACAAAAGCTACTACGACCAGAGACACTTCCAGGTCTCAGTACATCACTGAGGGAAGCTGGGGCAGGAACTCAAACACTTCAGAAGGATGCTGATACTGACTCACTCTCTCTAGTATGTACTTAGCCAGCTTTATTACACAATCTAGGACCACTTGCCTAGTTCAGTGTCAGGAGATGAAGCCCTATTCATGACTGGACAGCCTAAAACAGAGCTGAAAAGAGATGAGATCCAAGGAGAGGGAAGCACCCAGTCAATGGAATCAGACAAGTGGAGATCAAAGCCTCTGAAACCACAAAATAAAATAAACAATTGCTTCTTTTTCTTCTTCTTCTAAGTTGTTTACAACAGGCATTCTATTGTAGCATTGGAAATCTAACACAGGGGAGTATAAAAATAACATTGATCATTGTTTTATAAGTCTTGAATGAGATACCAGGAAAGGGAGAGTTGGTTGTAGTAGATCCTTTACTTTTGCATGTCCTTGACATTTTCTATAATGAAGACTACTTATTATTATTTTTTTGTGTGAAGAAATCATAGAAGCATTAAAAAGCTGGGTGGATTTAAGAATAATGTGGTGCTACAGTGCAGAAAAGATAAGAACAGGACATCAGCCATACCTCCTTCCCTTAGTCATACTGGCAGTTCCCAGAAGGATGTATAAGATGGTTCTCTTGGGTATATAAATGAAATTATTATAATTTCCATTCTGTTGTAACCTCATTTGCTTAAAAGTTGTCATTAGTGCATATTATGCTATATGTAAATTATAAATAAGATATCATATGTAGTCTCTGCTCTTATGGACAAAAGAAAAGTGGCTTTTAAATAAAGCGTGAAGAGGACTCTATGTGACAGTGGCTTCACCCAGGATTTATTTACGTGAAGGAATGTCTCCTTGCATTGCTGAGTAAACTGCTGTGCTATTCTAGAATCAAAGCAGACAGGCTTCTTTACCATGGTAACTAAGCTAGTGCCTAAAAGCCTGTGTAATGCTAAGCTTGTTCTTGGAGCATAAGTATGAGACAGAAATCTGGTAGGAAACATCTCTAACATTGACCTCATAGAACTTGATCACCTGTGCTTTTTGAGATTGAATGATTCAAAAGGCAGAAAAGTATGTGGATAGGAAGGGCAGCCTGTTAGAGTGGGGATCAAAAGTTTCATGAGAAACTTCAAGTAAAGAGGGCTTTAGAGAATGTCATTATCTATGGACATAGTATATCTTCCACACTTGTTGTCCTTCTTGGTAGAGAAAAAAAATGGTGGCAGTGAAAGGAAAATCAAATGATAGAAATATTCTCACTGAACATAAACCGTTACTTGCTTTTTTCCCAGAATAAAACCCAGGACGATGTTCACACTGAACAATCAAGCTAGTAGCCAATCATGGGAAGCCATGTGCTTCCCATGTGCTTTAAAATTCTTTATCTCTTACAAAAGCAAAGCTAAGAACTAGGTATAGGAATATGTTAAACAGTGTATAGAACATATCAAAGAGATGCATGAAAACTGTGGATGATCTGGTCAATGACAAAAAAATAAGTAAAAGTTTTGTAGGTTATTCACAGCCTGAAAATATTAAATGCTTTAGTATCTTTGATTGGCACTGTATATCTCAAAGTCTGACATATTGGTACTTATGTGAGACTCTATTTGCCGCTAGATACTTCCAAACTCTAGTGGCTTTGAAAATTCTCCTTTTATTTACCCTGTGTTTCTGGGGGCTGTTAGATCTCAGCTGAAGAGATTCTCAATTGTGGAATATTGCAGTCATGATTTCATGGTGGCTAGGGATAGAGTTAGTGGAAGATTTTGTTTATCTATTTGGCCCCTGAGATGGAATGACAGGAGCAACCGAATTTGGATAAGTATATCTCCCCCACAACACCCCAATGACTGCCAGTTTTGACTTCTTTACAACATGAAGGTCTTAGGGTCATTAGACATCTCAGTCATGGGTCACTTCATCCATGGTACGAGTTTTAAGAAAATCAGGTATATCTGCCATCTCAAACTATTGTGTAACTCATTCTGTATTCTTCTGGCCAAACAACCACAGGCTGCCTCATTCAGAGAGATGGAGCAACAGACTCTGTGTCCTGACAGAAGATTGTTTTCCCATATAACAAAGTAAGGAACTGATGGCAGGCACCTCAGGATAAGCTAGTCCAAAGTTGCATAAGATACACCAGCTAACAGTGCTTCCTGGAATAAGCCAGGACCTGTTCATTTGCAGCGAGCTCCTGTGGAAAATGAGAAAGCACACTCAAGTTTGAGAATCGTCCTAGTAACTCTGGTAGTGATTGGATCTTTCATTCAAACTTTTGGGTTATGTGTTTTAAAAGAGAAAATGAAAATTCCACTTACAGGTTTGTGTAGCTAGAGTTTTTCTGGTCCTGCCTGGCCCACAGTCAGGACAAATCTCTCTCTCTCCTGCCAGTCCCACAGCTGCTCAGACCTAACTGAGTAAACACACAGAGACTTATATTGCTTACAAACTGTATGGCCGCAACAGGCTTCTGTTATCTAGTTCTTATATCTTAAATTAGCCCATTTCTATTAATCTGTAAGTTGCCACATGGCTCGTGCCTTACCACTATCTTTTACATCTCCCTTGTCATGGCGGCAGCTGGCAGTGTCTCTCTGCCTCAGCCTTCCACTTCCCAGAATTCTCTTCTCTGCTTGTCCCGCCTATACTTCCTGCCTGGCTACTGGCCAATCAGTGTTTTATTTATTAACCAATCAGAGCAACACATTTGACATACAGAACATCCCACAGCAGGTTTGTATCCAAAACTCTTTTGGAATATATATATGTTACATGTAAGCATTGATGACCAAGAGGTGCAGCCTTTTCTTACTACAATAGCTGACCTCTGGGGCTGTTTACTATAATCTTTGATATGAGACTTGAGAGATGACACAAGCCCTCAGCAAAGCCTAGAAAGGATAAAGAAACCTAAGTCAATGAACTGCACAACAGCAGTCCAAGGTTTTTCTTTTAAGGTTTGGGGCCAGAAGAGGTTGTGTGGTAAATGAATACAACACTTGCAACTCTGAGGAATGAAGACAGACAGGTCTCCCACTTACAATCATATGTCTCCCAGAAGAGACCAGAACTCTGACAGATGTCCATACTCACTTATCTCCTGCTGGCTATGAAAAGGAGGTCAAGTCACACATTATTTCTTGGCCTTAATAAAGCACAGTCTCTACGGAAACCCAGAAAAGAGCATGGAAACCTAGTCTGCCTTTAAATTAAGGAGAAAACCCAAAACATGACTAAAAGGGCAAACAGACACCTGGGATTTCACAAACCCATTTTACACTTCCCCTTGAGTCTCAAGCTCAGTGTGTAGTGTACTTCCTTCCCACTGCAAAGAGTAAGCGCTCCAGTTCTCTCCCCTCTGACATAGAGAATATGCTCTGATGCTGCTGAGAGTTACTATTTTCTCCTAATGTCTTGGTTACAAGAGAAATCTGCTTATACTACAATTACATAAAATTAGCAAATAAAATAAGTTTAACAAATAAAAATTAACCCGAGGGTTGTAATGTAATATCAGTGTTCAACCCAGGCACAGAATATAGCAGCAGTGAAGAACCTCCTCATAAAATAAAGTAGCAAAGAAAATGACTTATATCTTCCATGATCTGGGCAGGAGCTTGATGGCCCAATTTGTACAGTCTTGAAGGTAAACAATTTTAAGCCACATAAATTAAGATGCGAAATGAATTACAATGACCCACCCTCCTCCCTGAATGACATAATGCCCACAAGATTCAAGCACAGAAGACATCTCAGCTACTGTAAACACAGAGTCTGTCTCTGGCTTTAGGAGCTGTAATATATTAGGACTTAGGACCATGATGAATTCTGGCTGTTCTGTCAATAAGAAATACTGCAGGAGAGCAAAGCAATGTGAATATGCAGTGCTTGTAAGGAGAAACTGTTCTCCATCTTATCATCATCAGTACAGTGACTGTGATGTGGATAATTTGAAATTGGCACAAGATATATCCATCTTGCCTTGAAAGGTGACTTTCTATTGCTCTGATTTAATGAAAAGTCTGTTTCGTGAAGAATCCTTTGAGAATTGTATACAGCTGAGAGTAACGTGAATTAATCAGGAACTGAACTTCCCTCTCTGATCATGAAGTTCAGTTTTAACTTTTTAACCTTTACATTTATCCTTTCCATTCTCTTGTGCTTTAATTCAGTATGAGTTTTCAGGACATCCTAGAAAAGTCAGTCAATGTTCTGATACAGATACAGGTGAATTGAATGTTTTTTCCTGAGTTCTGTGTGAAACCATAGGCAAGGGACAGGATTCAAGGGCCACCATTCATCTCTGACCCAAAAGACTTGTTTCTCCTCTAACATCCTCATCAAGAGTTTTGGAAGATGCTAACAGCATTTTAAGGATGCCCTTACATTCTATAAATGAATAAACAAACAAAAAAACAAATAAATAAACCTATACAAGACTACAGAATCAAATACTTCCCCTGAAAAGAGATATCAACCTGTATTGTCATGCCGTGACAAAAGACAATGAAGTCAGGAACTAGGGGAGCCAAGATGGCCTTCTTCTTCAAGGCTTAGCTAAGATCAGGCCAGGTTAAATCAGGGCAGACAAGAGGACTGAGGACCGGCCTGCAGGGCTGCAAGCCCCTTGAGACTTTAGGAAAAGGGGAGAGCATGGGGGAGGACTTAGGGGCTTATTAGACTGTATTCATTTTGTGTGACTGCTCAAAGTAAATCACATAACCTGGACAGCTCAGAGTTTCACTTTCCCACAGTTCCTGAAATTAGAAGTCCACAATCACCATTAGCCGGGTTGATTACTTCTGGGGCTGTGATGGATAATGTTCAATGTCGCTGTCCCAGCCTCTTGTGGTTGCCCACAAGAATTCCCTGACTCATAGATGTTTTACTCCAATCTCTGCTTCTACCATGCCACACTCTTTCCCCTCTATTCCTGGCATTTTTTTTTTTCAAAATATACTACTTAAGCTGGGTATATGGGCACACGCTTATACTTCTAACATTTTGTAGGCCCAGGCAGGAGGATCACAACTTCAAGGCCAGCCTGAGCTACATAGTTAGATTCTGTCTTAAACATAAGCAAAAAGTAATCAAATAAAACCTTCTATACTTGATTAAGCCTTACCAAATCTTACCCTAATGATCTGATCTGAAAATTACATCTCTAAATAAGGACTCATTCGTGACCATGGGAGCTTCCATCTATTTTGCAAGGTGGAAATCACAACTCATAACAAAAGCCAAAGATCTAGTGTCCCTAAGTAAATATTTAACCAAGTGCTCACAATATAAACTAGTCTTATAACTGTTGATTATAAATGTGGGATAATAATTAGAACAAAGTCATTGGCTACAAGGGCTACATGCTTAGCACATGGTCCAACTTCCTGCTAATGGGATCAATAGTGATCAGTGCAAATTAAGGATGCTTTGAAGCAAGGCTTTTTATTTCTAGGAGGCACTGAGCTATGTGCATCCCAGGGTCACTTATGGGGTACGTAGTGGCTTCCCATGAAATAATTTCTGCATATGTGTAGAGTGAAAATTAGTCCTTAACTAATTGGAACTTTGTAGTGAAGAAAGGCCATTCCCACACATCAGGGGACACCCTGAACTCCAATCCCAACACTCAAACAGGTACTTTAGGATTCTGATTCTTTTAGAAACCTATCGTGGGGAAATCATGAGCATAAATGTGAATCAACAACTGTAAGGATTACTTGATCTCAAAGTGATGGAAAAGCCTTTTTATGAACAAACACTCTGTTTTTGACCAGGTTATGCTGGCTTAAAATGATTTATTCTTTAATTGCTCTAACATCAATATAGCATTCAAGATGGATTAGCTCCAGAGTTGCTATATAACAGTGCATACATTTATCAATACAACAATTATAATTATAACAACTGTATTATGCAAGAAAATTTTTTTTTGAATATTCTTCCCACAGAAATTAAAAACCAAGAGATACAGGGGACTTTGTAAGGTGTTGACTATGATTATTTTCATGACTGTGGTGATGGTTTTTGAGTGTAAACGTGCCTTAGCTCTTTGAATTATATATATTAATCACATACAGACTTTCAAACATTAATTGTACTTCACAGTTATTTTAAAATATTTCCAAATATAGTGTATCAACAAGAGTATCCCCAATAATAAACATAAAATGTCTTGCTTACATTATTGTCAGCACAGGAATGTAAAGATGATATCTATTTACCTATCTATCTATCTATCTATCTATCTATCTATCTACCTACCTACCTATCATCTATATATCCTACTATTTTTGAAAATTAATAACAAAAAGCATATTGTTATCATAACAGGAAGAAAACTTATCTAGCTCTCAACTATAAAGGAAACATGAGAGAAACAAAAACAAGTTTCTCTAAAAAAATGCAATAAATATACTAATGTATTTACAACTATCAAGTAATTATTAAATATTTAGCTTTAGTTAGACATCACTTAAATATTTTGTGTACATCTGAATATATCGATATACATTCACACATAAATATAGGAACAAACATCTATATCCATTAGCACAGAGATGTTCATTTATTTCTCATAAAAGTTTTTTAAATAAGTGTTGTTATTTTCATTTTGCAGATATTAAAAAAATGGGCTCATGCAGTCTGCCCCAAATAAAACAACTTCATATGGTGGTGTCTAAATTCAGGCTCAATTGACTGAAGATTTTGGAGTTTTAAGTGCAGCACAACACGACCTGCTTAGTGTTGAGACAGTCATCTTCACTAACTGAAGGAAGGCAAGGAAGGCTGCTGTCACCCCTATGATTTGGCATGGTCCATGTACTGCATATAGTGAGGAAATTGGAGAGATTTAAAAATACAAAGACAAAACAAAATAAAAAAGCTAAACTTACCTTCACTAGAAGGCTATCTGATTAGAAGAATACAGTTAACTATCAGAAAAAAAAAGATCAATACACAAATACATTAGTGTTCCAGAAAACACTTTAACCAATGTAGCTTATAATAGAAATTGCAGATATTTCTATAATAACAAAGAATACTCCACAGATATGGTAACTCATTCTAACAAAAATGTAAATGAACTTTAAGGAAAGAAATGTAAAGTTTTTAAGAATGTTCCCCCAAACCCTAAATAAATACAGAAGATTCAGCATAGAAGAAGTCCCCATTTCCCTAACATATTTAAGTATGATGTGGTATATATTGTTACTATTTTAATTAAAATCTCAACAATGTTTTCACAGAATGTGGTGAGGAAAAGTTGATGTTCTATGTAAGGATGAACAAAGCCAAAAGAAAGTTTGAAGAAACAAAAAGTAGAATACCAAGAGCAGATACCAGCTTTAACGCAGCCCAAAACCCAAGACAAATATCACTGATATAAGAAGAGACAAACAGATCGATGTAATACAATAAATAACCTTGAGTAAACTCAGGGAAAGTTGGCATTGTAGCAGACGCCATTATAAACAAATAGACAAAGGACAGACTTCAGAAAATGGTCAAAGGGCAGTTGGTTATCTATACAGGATCAGAACAAAATGAGAAAACTGTTTCTGAGCAAAATACGTTCTAGGGAAATTGAAGATCATACTATGAGAATTAAAACTTCAAAAATCTTAAAAGAAAACGATTGAAAAATAATTCCTTAACCTGAGAATCAAGGATTTATTGAATCACATACTAAAGCTCAAAGGCAAAAAGTAAGATTCTCATTTTGGCAACTCTATTGTCTGGATGACAGCACCAGTTAAGGTACCAATAGAAATAGGGACATTGGGCTAGAGAGATGGCTCAGAGATTAAAAGCACTGACTGTTCTTCCAGAGGTTCTGAGTTCAATTCCCAGCAACCACATGGTGGCTCACAACCATCCGTAATGAGATCTGGTGCCCTCTTCTGGACTGCTGTCATACATGCTGTGTACATAATAAATAAATAAATGAATAAACAAACAAACAAACAAACAAATAAATAAATAAATAAATAAATAAATAAATAAATAAATAAATAAATAAATAAATAAATAAAAGAAATAGGGACATTGCACAAGACTCCACCCCCAGATCAAGGGCCATAGGAAATCATATTGAGAAAGGGAGGCTCAGTCTTCTCCAGGGAGGAGCTCCTAATAGGTTGTCCAATCCAAAGTGGTCACCTCTAAATACACATGTATATGAGCATCACTAAACAAGCCCAGTAGGAGTCACATATTTCATATATATACACACATATATATAATAATTAAATTATAGAAAAAGAGGTCATGAACTTTAGAGGGAGTGGAAGAACACTAGAGGAGTTGGAGGGAGGAGCAGAAATGATATAAATACAACACACATGTATGAAATTTCCAAAAAAAAATTAATTAGAAAATGTAAGATTCTTGATAAATGTTTATTTCAGTAAGACCAACAATGTTTCAAGTGATTGAAAATATCCCTGAAGCTAAAGTTTTAAAAAGTGGGCTTTGTTTGGTCAGAGCTAAAATGTAGACTCTGTAGAGGTAAATCTACAAATTTGTATATACAGTAAAACTTCAAGATAAAAACATGGATGACATCCATGAGAGAAAAGAACCCCAGGAGGCACTGCATACAGGAACAGTCATCCTCACTAATCAATACTCATTAAAATGTAATTTGATCTTACAAACACCATTTAAAAGGAGAGGTTTCTAGCCATAAGATTGCCAAAACAAAACAAAAAATAAACAAACACAGCAGCAAAACCCTCATAATGCCAATTACTGCTAAGTATACAAATAAATGGAAACTGTGTAAGAAGGTGAGCTGGCACATGTTGGAGAGGAATTTGATACTGCCTGGTAAGTAAATACAAATATATATGTTTTATGTTCTTTCCTATCCACTTAATCACTATGGAGTGATATATGAATATTCACAAAGAGGTGTGTGAAAACGTAGTGTGGTGCATAACCAACAGTTGAAAACAAATTAAATGTACCCCAGTAGATAAATGGGAATGTTAGATCACAGAACATTCATGTAGGGAAAAGCTGTAGACCAGCAAACCTAAGCTTTATTTAACCGTGTCTTTATATGAAGTTCTTAAAACATATGTTGGTGAAAAAAATTAAATCAGTTTCCAAAATATGACTAATATGATTAAATTTTCACTAAATTTAAATGTATATAAAAGCATACTATCCATTCATTTTATGGATATGCATGTGTCTTAAATGTCTAACATTTAAAAGTTATTTCTTACACAAACTCCACACACAGTTTAACTCCTTGTGTTTAGGCAAATCATATGTTTGGTAATGGATTCCAGAGCATCTTAATTTTGAAAGTAAAGGATCACTGATTTATCACTAAATCTATTCTGAAAACTAATAAAAATGGTTCTTTCTGTTTTCAGATCACTATAAAAATTCTATGAATTTTCCAGGCAATTGCTCCTTTCTTCTTATTGATAAGTAAAGTAATTTTCAAAGAAGAAAGAAGAGCAAAAAATTCTTTCAGAATTATATCATATCTTGCAAATAGTAACAAGCAAATGAATGCATTGGAATGTCTTTTATAGCTTCCATTTTAATATATTTTTACTTGTTTTATTATTTTTAATTATGAGTATGTTGAGGTGGGAAGCGTATGCAGAGAAGACCAGAAGATGGCATCAGATCCCATGAAACTTGAGTGGCAGACGGTTGTGAGCCCCTTGATGCAGATGCAGGAACTGAATGCAAGACTTTTACATGAGCAGTATGTATGCTTAGCCTCTAAGGCATCTCTCCAGCTCCTACAGTCTGCATGTGAAATCATCTGCCATTTTCATACCTTGTCTTTTTCATTGGCTGTGAAATTTTTTCACAGGCTCATATACTCTTCATCAGGTCACTGGAATGATCTGTACCACCTTTGGCCTTGCTGGCTTATTAATTTTTGATTATTGTATTGATCATCTTTGGATATCTAGAATTGCAAAAGAGAACTGGATACAAACCTTTTTATTTTGTTGCTTGATCTCTAGCCCATAACCTTCCATATAAGTTCTAACTTAATATTTTGTCATTATGTAAGATAGTATGAGTTTATTTCTGACATATATGTGCATGTCTATCAGATATATTAGATATATGAGTACATCTCAGTAAACAGATTGTCTTTAGAAAGTTTACTTAAAATGAATGTGAATTTTTGAGTCATACAATGGAATTATTAGGTGAAAAAAATGTTCACCATTGGGTGTATTTCAAGTATAAATAAAAACAAAGAATGATGGTTGGAATTACTAGATGTAAAAAAGATTTAGGAAGAAGAATCAAGTAAATTTGCAATTTGAACCATTTTGGTGAGTCAAGTGTGACTCATCAGGGGACTGAAAAGTACATTATTCTTAGATTGAGTTGAAAGGGTTGCTCTATGCCTGGAGGTAGCAAGGCTGTGCTGGGAAAAATCCACCCTGCTGAGGCCTTTGTTTGCCAAGATGGGAGAATAGAGAAGGAGGGTGGGCAAGGAGGTGCCCAGCTGAGGATATATTAGTAATGGCCAATCACTTGTCAGTTTGTCTCATGCTGGACACTTTAATTGATTGTTGAAAAGAAGGCAGACATGTCCATTTTGCTTTAGGTCAAACTCTCCATTAAAATGAAAACTGACTGTTTATTTCCCTAGAGAATTATGATTTTTTTTATTAAGAAAAATCAATGAGGATGGCTCTCTTTAGAATACACATAACTGTCCTGGAAAGCATTGAAGGTATTTTTGGAAAGAGTAAACAAATAATTTGGAAAAGAACAAAATGTAATAGAACCAGGAACTGTATGCATGGTGCTATTCTCACATTTTTTTTTAACACAATCTTTCACTTAAGCATTCATTTAATAAAATAGTTACAAGCTACAACTTGTTCTGGTGAATGATCAGTATGTAGTGGAAATTTTATAAAATAACATTTAGTGCTCAGCCATGTCCTGCCTAAACTTAAGTTAATTCTTTTGTCATTGTCTCCCTCATCATTGTCAGTATAAATTATTATCACCATCACAGCCCATGCTACCTCCACAGAGAGGTTCCTTGAATGAGCTATTTTTGTCACTAATGTCTATGTCCCCATGCTTCATTAGCTTTTACTCTGACACATGTTCTTCTTGATATATAAATATCAAACACTGTCATTTTTCTTTAGATGATCACCTAAACTACACAAAGACAACTTCATTTCTCTAGGTTTCTAGTGTGTCTTGTATACTTGCAGGAACCTCTGACATATAGTTGGTGATTATTTAGTACTAGCTGGCTGGACAAAATATTATTTATCAACTGTGAATACTTCTATGTTTCATTATTTACACATTTTATATGTTTTTAGAGGGCTAAGTTTCAGGCACTCTCATATTAACAAAAGATACAACAAGAAAAGACAGTAGCCAGCAGGAAGAGTTTTTCTGTCCTGCCAGCCAGCTCTGTCCCACCAGCTAGCTCCCAAATAATCACAGAGACTTATTACTGATTATAAATGATCAGCCAGTAGCTTAGGCTTGTTACTAACTAGCTCTTACATCTTAAATTAAGCCATATTTCTTATCTATACTCTAGCACATGGTAGTACCTTTTTTCAGCAAGGCATGTTCATCTTTTTCTTCTTCTGTGTCTGGCTGATGAATCCATGTGACTCTGCCCTTCTTCCCAGCACCTTCTCAGTTTAGCTCTTCTGCCTAATTTCTTCCTGCATATCTCTTGGCCAGTTAGTTCTTTCTCAAACCAATGAGAGTAATACATATTCACAGTGTACAAAAAGGATTATTCCACAGCATTAGCCACTGTGGCCTCAAAGAACTCACAGTATAACTGGGAAGAAGAAAACAAAGCAAAGGAAATGTGTGCTTCTGATAATGACAAGGCTTAGAAAAAATAAGAAAGGAGATAAGAAATACTAGTGACAGGGTTATACTTGAGGTAAGACCATAAGGAGGTAAGAGAAACAAACAATTTTGAGAGAGAGGAAAAATTCTAAGTAGATAAAATGATTGTCCTGATTAGTTTTGTTGTCAACTTGGCACACTTGGAAAGAGCGACCACAACTGAAGAACTGCCTGGATCTGACTTGCCTGTGGGAACATCTGTGGAGAACTTTCCTGATTGATGAATGATGGGGGAAAGCTCAGCCCACTGTGGGTACCACCATCCCTTGGTAAATAGGCTTGGACTATATAAAAAGGCAGGCTAAGCACAAACCAGAGGCCAAGCCAGCAGACAATGTTCCTCTGTTGGTTTCTACTGCAACCTCATGCTTTGAGTTCTATCCTGGTTTCCTTTGATGATTCACTGTAACATGTAAGACTAAATAAACCCCTTTTCCCCAAATTGTTTTTGGTCATGGTGTTTACCACAGTAACAGAAAAGCAAACTAGAATACTGACTATGAAAGTGGGGGAGGTAGAGACTACTTTTGAAAGGCATCAGTGGTCAAAAGCAGAGAGAGGTGGGAAGACAGGGGTGGAGGTAAGACAGAGAATCAGAGGACTTGATGAGAAGTCACTGGGGGATTCTGAGAAGGAAAGTGACAGTAGAAAAGGCTGCAGTGTTGAGATCACAAAAGCCACAGGAACAAGCCAAAGAGTTATTTTAATGGGAATCCCATATAGCCCTGGGTTTGGCTGCCTACCTCTTGGCAATTGCATAGGATTTGTTTATTCATGATCCTATTATGTATATGGTCCTAGTATGCATTTGATGTTAGTCTATTACTAAGGACATAGCAGAAAGGGAGAGGATACTTTTAAATTCATAAATTGGGTTAGTCATTAATGCTAATATGTATATTATTTGGTAAAATCTTGTAAGATTTAACATTAAATGATAGCTGGGAGAGTAAGCAATACATGGAGTTGTTACAAAATATTATCTTAAAGGCCCATTACTTCTTCAAGACTGTGAGACACTCAAACAAACTGGAGATTAAGTTCTATTGTTTGTTTTTAATTTTAAGAACAGGCAAAAGTGTTTCATTTAAAAGGGCCCTTGCTGATCTTAACAAAATCTTCAAAGAAACCCTTTACAAATATATTCAAATTACTGAAGGAAACTATGTCTAAGAAATTAAAAAGCACATGGGAGTAGTCTCACTAAAGTATGAATAAAAAGGTGTTAATTGTTCATAATAACTCAGTAGAAATTGTAGCGTTAAAGGGTACTGTAACAAGAGCTTCAATAGTAAGTTCAGCAATACATTTCTGCTGGCCAAAGAAAGAATCAGGACCTTGAATATAGGTCAACAGATATTCTGTGACCCAAGGAACAGAAAGAATAACAGAATAAGGAAACAGGAATAGAGCTCCAGAGAAGTATGGGACACCCTTAACCAACACACACACACACACACACACACACACACACACACACACACACACA
>CABHPR010106297.1:28728-48845 GCA_902168415.1 Peromyscus melanophrys
ACACACACACACACACACACACACACACACACACACACACACACACACACACAATCTATGTATTTATATAGAGAGAGGGGAGGGAGAGGAGGAGGAAGGGAGGGGAAATTCAAGAAGGAGAGAAAAGAGGTAGACAAATATAAGAAATAATTGCTGACAATTCTCAAAATCCCAAAGTCAAAGTAAGATAAATGCAAAGAGTGACACCTTATGCAGCTCATTACAGTGTAAATGTCATTAAACCAAAAAGTCTTCAAGCAATAAGAAAACAATTCATTATGCAAGAAAGCCCTTTCAAGACTAACAGCTGGTTTCCTGAAGGTAATGGAGACTATAAGGCACTTGGATGACATGTTGAAATGTTCAAATGAGGACTAGAAAGAAGGCTCAGTAGTTAGGAGTCCTCCTGTCTAAGACCAGTTTGATTCCCAGTGTCCATACTGGAAGACTCATGATTCCAGCTCCAGAGGACCTAGCACCCTCCTTTGGCCTCCACTGGCACCTAGATAAATGTTGTAGACAGACAGAGAAACAGACAGACAGACACACACACACACACACACACACACACTCACACAAAAATAAAAACAAAATAAATCTTTACAACAGGGTTAGAATGCACCTATTTCTCTCTTAAGATGTTTAAATAAATAATAAAAACAAACAAGCCAAATTGTCAGCCTAAAATTTATAGACAGCAAAATTATTCTTCAAAGTAGAATGCAAAGGAAAGCATTTTCAGGGGGAAATAAAACTGAGGCAAATCATTGAGGGCAGATCTGCCTTATGAAAAACAGCAACATTCTTTTTGCAGAAAGCAATGTTGTGACAGTAATTTGAATCTACAAGGGAAAAGTTGTAAGTGTCAGTATAGGCAATTTAGAATGTAATTACAAAAGAGAGTGTAATTTCACACTTTTTGTTTATTTTTTCATTAAAAAATTGTATAAAATTATATACATGTATATGCACATACATATATAAACTGTACTGGCAGACATAAAAATAAAAAAAATCTAATGTTTGACAATAGCCAAATAGAAAAAGTGAGTGAGAACAAAACACTGTGAAATAAGGAAATGACACCAAGTGATAATCAGTCCATAGAAAGAAACAACAGGAGATGAAAATATTAAATTGAAGTTTAATGTAACAGAACTTATAAATACACACCTATTTTTGCATCTCTTAGCTTGACTTAATAGGAATCATAAAAATGAAATTACAATATATTTTGGTTCTATTTTAATATATGTGGAAATATGTACAAATAACACAAAAACAACGGATGGAGATAATATGGTTTAAAATTTTCATATTTTCCTGAAATTTAGCTCATATAAATATGAATTAGAATGTAACAAACCAAATGTAAGTTGTGTGAGGCCTGGTGAAATTGTTAAGAAAATATTTCAAGAAAAAAAAGTTAAAGTATTGGAGAAATTAAAATTTTATGCTAGATAATAGGCGTGTGATGGGAAAGAGGGCAGTAAAACAGAAGCATAGCAGTAAAAACAAAAAGAACTGAGATGTATGGAACATAAAATGCAAAATGGAAGCTGCAAATCCACCAATAGCAACAAGTCACATGAAAAGTGGGCGGACTAAATAAGCTAATCAAGATGGAGTGTCAGGTTAGACTAACGAATACCACCTGACTGCTGTCTACAAGGGAGGGGTTTAAGTCAAAGTACATACAAGCTGCTCATGAAAGGAAGGACAGTGTTGTGACCACCAAACAACAGCGCGTTTAAAACAGTCAGGCACAAAGCAGAAAAACTGATAGGACAGAGAGAGAGAGAGAGAGAGAGAGAGAGAGAGAGAGAGAGAGAGAGAAGAGCAGTATAGGTAAAAAAACAACTGACTGTAGCCTAAGGAAGAGCACTGTAAGATAAAGCCTGGAAGCTGTCCTTGCAGACTACGTCAGAAACAAAGGTGAGATTCTCTGGGTGTCACAGTGAGATGAGAGAAAGCAGGGAAAGGGGGTGAACAACTGAATAGAAGCATAGAATAAATATTCTGTAAGAAAGTTCACTACAAAATGAAATAAAAGAAGCATACTAATTAGAAAACATCTTCGGAAAACATACTGTTGTATCTTTGTATTTTCTGATCATTGGAATCATAGTGGCATATTTAAAGTCAAAGGCAATCAAAATTCATGTAGTGTAAAGTGGAATTCCTTCAATTTTTAATACCAAGTGAAAAATTATGGGAGCAATATAAATTCTTCCTGTTTTCAATAGGTATAACTGTGGCATTCCTTGTGGGGAGATGCACGATGGATGTGGATGAAACAGGTTGTTTCTATGGAAAACTAAGTACTTGGGGTTTGGGGGAAAGTGCTATAAATTAAATTTAGTGGTAGCCAGAAGCCCCTTGTCAATAGGACATACAAGTCGATTGGGCTTTCTGGGGGCATCTGTGCCTATATAACGAATCTTCCATGATTTTATCTCCAGATGATCAAGTGATACTCACCTGGAAAGTAGTTTACTAGGTGAAAAAAATCACAGTGATTGGAGGCTGGAGGGATGGTTCAGTGGTTAAGAGCACTGACTGCTCTTTTACAGGTCCTGAGTTCAATTCCCAGCAACCACATTGTGGCTCACAACCATCTCTCGTGGGATTTGATGACCTCTTCTGGCATAAAGTGGTACATGCAGATAGAGCACTCCTGCATAAAATAAAAATAAATAAATCTTTAAAAAAAGTTGGTTTTCATGTAAATGTCTAAGAGATTGATTTTGGCTCAGGACACCCCAAGACCAAGTTCTCAGCACAAAGGAGATTTTTTTTTTTTTGCCCCAGAGGGACAGAGGACAGGGAATAAGAGATAGAGACAGGTCATAGAGGACAAGTGAGAAGGGGATGGGAAAGAGGAAGAGGGGGCAGGGATATTTGTCCCAGAGGGATGAAGGACCGCCTCTGAATAGAGAGGAGACAGATGTGGCCCATAGGCAAATGGCAGTTTATAAATGGAAAAGAGGAGACCCCTGTGTTAGGATGAGGTGTTTAATTTTAGTTGAGCATGTTAATTAGGTGAGCCAAAGGGGGCTTTTGATTGCGCAACTTCAGTGTTTGACCTTGGTGGTCAGCCTCAGGAGGAGGAGGTGGCCAAATCTATAAGGAAATAGATCTTAGTGGCTAGTTTTAGGAATGTAATCTAATGGTTTTTAGCAAGGCAGAGGGAATAGGGGCAAGGCCTTCCAGAGCCATGCTCTCCATGCTCAAGATGGCTAGAGTCCCTTCAATATGAGCCCATGATACCTCTACTATTTGAAAAACTTGGTGGTGGGATATGACAATTCCTATTTTGTTCTGACTGATCTGTGAAATTTCTGAGGGCAGTAGATACATATTGCTTAATGGTCATATATGACTGGCATCCTGATATAGAGTCTGTTGAGTTAATAGATGAGTATTACATAGTCAGTGAACAGGTACATAATATCTAAGACAGGTTTATGTGATTTTACACTTTCTCTTGGTATTGATAGGTCTATATTACATCTAACTAGCCCAACCACCTCAAACAAACTAATGTGAGAAATGAAACACACTAGACACTGCCTACTATATAGACTGAAATCAACCAGTGAGAAGTGATTGAACATTCTAAATGATCACTCCAGCTCTTAATTTTATATAACATTTAAAATAGTTTAAATAGTGTGTCTTCAGTAATATTCACATGCCTGATTGCCAGTAATAGATGAATTTATCAAAGACAGATTAAAGTGGAGACACACTTCATTCCTTTTCAAATTCTACTTGAATTGTTAAATTCGAGTTTTATGTGAGCTAAAAAGGCCACTAGAAAGGCCACTATAATTACAATGCAACTAATAGTCTACTTTTATTTTTGAGACTACAACAAAAGATCCATTGTATTTTGGCAAGGCTTACATCCCATCTGTCAGGAGATTAGCTGCTTACCTTCTTTGTCCATTAATAGCCAATCAAACGGTTATCTAATTAGACTTATTTCTGTTTTGAACCCACATGTACATATTTCATTTGCAAATTTTTGTCACATTCTCTGAATAATATTTATTTATTAAGACTTTTGAAGTATGAAAATGTATAGGTCAATTCTATTAGAGAAATATTAGATTGTTTGGCAATATTAGAGCACAGAATTGATTATAAATCAGTTCTTCGAAAGAGTAGAAAATGAAGATAAAGTGCTGTTACTATAAAGGTGGTTGCACTTGTTTTCAGACTACTCTTGTGACACAAAAAAATTCTGAAGTTTGGCTTTAGGGTTCTCAAGGGTCTCAGAATAGATGATGAATGTTGGTTAGGCTTTTCTGAGAGAATAGAGGGTGAGATCCACAGCTAAGCACTGGGCTGAGCTCCTAGAGTCCAATTGAAGAAAGGGAGGAGGGATTATATGAGCAAAGGGCAGGGGTCAAGATCATGATGGGGAAAATTACAGAGACAGCTGACCTGAGCTAGTTGGAGCTCACGGACACTAGACTTAACAGCTGGAGAACCTGCATGGGACCAAACTAGGCCCCCTGAGTGTGGGTGACAGTTGTGTACCTTGGGCAGTTTATGGGGCCTCTGTCAGTGGGACCAGGATTTATCCTGGGTGCATGAACTGGCTTTTGGAGCCCATTCCCTGTGGTGAGACACCTTGCTCAGCCTTTATGCATGGGGGAGGGGCTTGGTCTTGCCCCAACTTGATATGCCAGACTTTGTTGACTCCCCATGGGAGGCCTTACCTTCTCTAGGGAGTGGATGGGGGTGAGGAGTAGGGGGGAGTAGAGGGAAGTGGGAGGGAGGGAGGGAGGGAGGGGGAACTGTGGTTGGTATGTAAAATGAAATAAATTTTTTTAAATAAAAAAAAGCCCAGTGTCACTTTGAGATCTTTAGCAGCAATTAACTATGCAGCTCACACATGATTGAGCCTGTATGAAAATGAGTATTCAGAGACGGGTAATGC
This sequence comes from Peromyscus melanophrys, assembly GCA_902168415.1. Taxonomy (NCBI): domain Eukaryota; kingdom Metazoa; phylum Chordata; class Mammalia; order Rodentia; family Cricetidae; genus Peromyscus; species Peromyscus melanophrys. Next base: position 33,680 of record CABHPR010106297.1, read on the forward strand.
CTGGGGAGCACTCACCAACCTAAGACAGAGCACCTGTGTGGCCTGGGCAGGCGTCTCCATGACGGGTAAGGTGACCTGCTGATGTCCCACGCAACTCAAGTCAGAAGCTCATTTTTTAATTAAAGGGGGACCTGTAGGGCCTTGGCCCCTGTTTTTGGGTAACTGCTGCCTTGCTTGCTCACCATGACCTTGATATCCTCCCTATGCTAATTCCCTGCCAGGTTCCACCCTCCTGAATGCTTAAGAGAAGTTCCTTGTCTGTGTATCCTGAATAATGGGCGTTAGCAGATTAGAAGCAAGATTGTAAAACACCAGTAGCCAACTTCTGCCCTCCAGGGTCCTCCCATTGTGCTGTAAGCCTGTATTTAAGACCTCCTCCTCCCCTCAATAAATGACATTTGGCATTTAAAATTAAAAAGAAATATATATATATATATATATATATATATAATTGAATGAATACTGCGAATGTAATCTATGAATACCACAAATGTGATTAATATCATGAGTGTAATTAATGAATATCATGAGTGTAATTTAAAAAATAAATAAATTTAATAAAAAAAGAATTCTTATTTGAGTGAACAAAAACAAAGCAGAATAATCATCAACAATAACTAATATCTTTAGCCTACTCTTGATATTTACAAATGATGCTTCATTTGTAAACACACTGTAGGAAAAAGACTAGTATCTCAAATTTTTTAAAAAAATTTTTTTTTAGTTTTGAAATTGCAGTATAGTTACATCATTTTCCTCTTCCCTTTCCTCTCTCCAAACCCCATGGCCTCTTTTTCTTTACATATTTATATAAATACATATAGCTATCATATATAGTTTATACATATAGCTTATATATATGGTTTATACATATAGTATATATACACCGTTTACATGTATCAGCATTATACATACACACATATATGTGTCGTAGGATGTCTTTCTGTATGCTGTGAATATATGTTGCTCTGATTGGTTGATAAATAAAGCTGCATTGGTCTATGGCAGGGCAGGATGGAGCCAGGCAGAAAAATCCAAGCAGATAGGAGGAAGAGAAAGGAGAGACAAACAGATGCCAGCTGCCACCAAAGGAGAAGCAAGATGCCAGCAGATCGGTAAAGCCACGGAAAACATGGCAAAACACAGATTAATAGAAATGGGTTAATTTAAGATATAAGAGCTAGCTAGTAAGAAGCCTAAGCCATTAGGTCATACAGTTTGCAAATAATATAAGCCTCTGTGTGTTTACTTGGATCCCAGCAACTGTGGGACCAGGTGGAACACAGGAAAAATTCTGGCTACATATATGTATATGTCAACAGTATATATATAAAATTCACAACTTGCTCAGTCTGCATATTATTACTTGTATGTATATGTTTTCGGGGCTGACCACCTGATACTGGATAACCAATTGGGGGTTCTTCCCTGGGAAGACTATTTCTCCTGCTTTCTGCTTTCACTGTTCCTGAGTTGCCTGTAGTGCTTTGTCTAGGACTAAGATTTGACGAGCTTTTCCCAACCACGTTAGCACATGTATTAGTACTATCCTTGTTCAGGTGATGTTTAGGAAGCCATGTTAATGAGACTTCAAGAGTGCATCTTCGCTGACATAGGAGATATAACCTCACAGCAAACTTCCTGTCCTTCTGGTTCTTACAGTCTTTCTGCCCCCTCTTCCACAATGATCCCTGAGTTTCGGTGCAAAAGTTATGTTGGAGCTGGGAACTACATGATCGCGTATTCTCTGCATTTTGATAGGTTGTTGTCTTCTGTAATAGCCCTTGTCCATTGCAAAGAGAAGTTTCTTTGATGAAGATGAGAGCTGCATGTATCTATAGATAAGTATTTAGTTTAGAATGCAGTTAGGAATTACAGTGGTTTAATAAAGTGATGGTTGTAGGTTCTCTTTTAAAATCTGTAACTTCATTAGCCCCAGATAATTGGATAGGTTTCCAGTACCAAGCATGATTTCCCTCTTGTTGAGTGGGCCTTAATTTCAACTAGAGAGCTGTTGGTAACCACCAGGATATGAGTGCTGTGAGTGCATGCTTAGGGTTAGTGTAGCATGATGATATCTGTTGTGGTTGGCATTGGTGTCATGGCTAGGTAAGACTGCTGGTTGTGTCCCTTCTTTAGGAGCTTGTATGACGTTTCCTGGTACTCAGGGAAAAGGCTTTTAAGTCAGACCCAGCTCAGGTCCTCTTGGTCCTATATCCAAAGTGTATGGTGTCTTCAGAAATAGGGACTTGCCTCCCACTTTAGGGAGGTAACCAAGGACAACAGAAGTTAGCCTATAATGTTTTGGGAGCATCTTGGACAATCTGACCAACTCAAAAGGAGGCTTCTCATGCCTGGTGTTTGGATTTTTGTTAAATGGCTACAGCTCTTGGAGGGAACATTGTCAGTCCAGATGAAAAAAATTTCATTTAAATTATGTATGCATGTGTACACACAGACTTACATGTATTATATGTATTTTTAGATAGTAGATAATAACATAATTCCTTATAACTTTTTCAGACATTCTTACTGCTATTTTAATCTCTCCCCTCTTTCTTCTGTGTTTATCTCCCTCCCTCTCCCTAACTGATGTTCCCTTTCCCCATTTCTCCATTCAAATAACTTGTATCCTGATAGTCCTCTCTCTGTCACTCCTGCCACACTTATGGTCTCCTTTGACTTTGCTGGTTCCCACTATTACTTCAGTTTATATATTCACATTTCTAAAGACTTGGAGTTACAAACCACAGATAAGACAGGACATGCAATGTTTATCTTATCTTTCTGAGTCTTGGTTATCTCACTCAGTATGATCTTTTCTAGTTCCTTACATTCACTTATAAATTTCATGATTTTACTTTTCTTTATAGCTGACTAGTATTCCATAGTATATAGGTACCATACCACATTTTCGATATCCATTCATTAGTCAAAAGACATTTAGGTTGTTTCCATTTGCTAGCTACTATGACTACAGTAGCAAAGAACATGGCTAATTGTGGATCTGTGAAATAGGATGTTGCGTCATTCAGGTATATGCCAATGAGTGGTAGAGCTGGGTCATATGACAGATTTATTTTTAGCTTCCTGAGGGATCTCCATACTGATTGTCAGAGTGCCCATACCACTTTGCAATCCCACCAATAGTAATTTAGGGTTTGCTTCTCCCCATGTCCTCTTTAGCATTTGCTGGTTTGCCTTTCTGATGTAACATGATGAAATGTCAAAGTTGTTTTGATTTGCATTTCTTAATTGCTAAGGATGGTGAACATTTTTGGGATATTTCTTAGCCATATTTGTTTATTCTTTGAGGAATTATTTTCTCAAGTTCCATGCCCACTTTTTGCATGGGTTATTTAGATTTTAGTCTTTGTTTTTAGTTCTTTATGTATTTTGTATATTAGTCCTCTGTCAGATATATAGCTGACAAAGATTGTCTCTCATTCTCCTGGCTTTTTCACTTTATTGACTGTTTCTTTAGCTGTGTAGAAGCTTTATGAGTGAATTATTGGCTTCAATTCCTGAATAAATGACATCCTATTCAGCAAGTTGGGTACTGCCTACACTTTTTTCTTAGCAGTTTCAATGTTTCAGGTTTCACATTTAGGTCTTTGGTCCATTTGGAGTTAGTTTCTGTGCAAAGTAATAGACGTGGCTGTAATTTCCTTCTACACATGGATATCCAGTTTTTGCAGCACAATTTGTTGAAGATGTTGCCTTTTTTGCAGTGTTTGTTTTTTGGCATCTTTGCTGAATATTAGATGTCTGTAGTTACATGCACTCATGTTGTGGGTTTTTATTTTGTTCCATTGATATACATGTTTGTTTTTGTGCCAGTATCATACTGCTTTTATTATTATGGCTCTGTAGATAAATCTTGAGATTTGAGATGGTAATCCCTCCAGCTTGCTTTTGGGGCCCAGTATTCTTTCGACTGCCTGGGGTCTTTTGTGATTCCACATGAATTTTACCACAGTTTTTCTTTTTCTCTGAAGGATGAGATGGGGACTTTGATTGGGGTTGCACTAAATAGGCAAATGGCGTTTGGTAGAATGGTCATTTTCACAATATTTTAATTCTACCAAGCCATGAACATGGAATGTGTTTCCATTTCTTTCATGTCTTTCTCTATCTTTTTATTCAGATTTAAGTTTTTATTATAAAAATCTTTTACCTTCTTGTTAGGTTTAGTCTTAGATATTTTATTTACTTTGAGGCTGTTGCAAATGGGAGTGTGGCTTTAATCTCTTTCTCTGTATGTTTGTTGTCGATGTATAAAAAATGATTGATTTTTCTAAGTTGATTTTGTACCCTGAAACATCACTGAAATTATTGACCGTTCTAAAAGTTTTCATGTAGAATTTTTGGAATATAATATGTATAGCATCATATCATCTACAAATAGTGTGGTTTGACTTATTCTTTTCCTATTTGTATCTCTTTAATTTCCTTCTTTTGCCTTATTGCTCTAGCTAGTGCTTTGAGCACAATAGTGACAATAAGTCGGGATAGTTATCCCTACTTTTCAGAGGAAGAAACTAAAGATCAGAAAACCAAGTGATATGCCTATGACTAAAGCTGTATTTTTCTTCCTGGCAATGAACGGGGGAGGGGGGGTTTAAATTGCATAGCTACTGCCTGCTTCTTTCAATATCTTCATTATATATAAAAAAATTTCAGCAGAGAAAAATCCCAAGGTAAACTGGAAATCAGATAGCAAAAGTGTCAACTTGAAGCTAACTCATTTTTTTCTACTATGAAGTATTTGTTCAGTTATGATTTGTGGCTCAGTAATGATTTCACACTTTAATTATACTATCATATTGTCAGGTTTCTAGTTGCCTTCTAAGATAAAAATGTACATGAACACGAATATGAACTTTGTAGCCATAGTTGTTACCAGATAGCCTTGCAAAGAACGGTATATTTGCTGTAGCTAAATTCATCCAAGTTAATCAATATAGAAATGCCACCGAAGTTAGTAGCTCATGGTAGAATCCTTGCATTGCATGAGTAAGGCCCTTGATATCATCTCCCGTGCTGCAAAATAAAAACAAAGAAAGTTCACCTACTATCTATGCCACACAAATTAAACCGAGATTACAATATATATATTACAATATATATTACATAATATATTATATATTATGTAATATATATATTACAATATATATTACAATATACATATTACTATATATATATATATTGTGAGAGTTAAATGTGTGTGTGCGTGCATTTTGTGAATCTTTTATTATCCTATCTCTTGCTTTCAAGAATGATGCGGCATGGGCCTATTCTTTACTATGATAATTTGAACATTTCCTCATTCATCCCAAGTTTCTGACCACTGAAATCCCTGACCACTCTCAGCCTGCTAATTCACAGGCTAAAAGGTGACATTAGAAAGTATAACAAGCAGATCATAATAAAGCTTGGCCTCAACGATCACCACTTCCTGCATATCACACCTGTTTCTGATGTGTATGAGTGTGAGCTTGGGCTGGTCTAGTGTCTTGTCTCCAGATAGCATATGGCAGAGGTGATGGGCGCCATTTCCATGATCAGGTGACGTACTGGTTTGACTTACATCTTGACTGGAGAGAGGGGGTTACCAGCTACTTCGCCTTAAAGAATCAAACCTCCCTAGGGAGGAAGAATTGCTAAACTGACTTTTCAATGATGCTGTGCTCAGCTATCCAGAGGCTGTACATCTCGTCACTCTCGTGATAAAGCTATGTCACATGGCACTGTTGACTTTTAGGCAGAGGATCTGGGAAAGCCTTGTCTACTCACAGGAGTTCTCAGAAGCACGGACATGTCTTTGGTTGGTAGCAAAATGGAAAGAGCTATTTGAAGCCTAGTAAGGGCTCCCCACTTGGCTAGCATGTACTGTCCATGTAGTCAAGGTGGTCTTAAGTTGTGACAATCTTTCTGTCAGAACAAAGGAGGCTACAAACATATGCCAGGATATGTGTCACGGAAGATGTAATAGACAATCTGATTAAAGAATGAGTGTCTTCTAGGTCATAAATCCTGTTTCTAACTGATATTAAGCAAGGAAATTGAAACATAAGTCTTATAACCATAAGGAACTGGGTTCTGCCAACAACCTGAATAAGTTTGAAACTGGATTTTCTCCAGATTGTCTAAATAGGCATCCATGGGATGCCTTAATTTCAGCCTTATGAGACCTTAAGCATAGAAGCCTATCAAATCTTCTGCATTCTGTAACATAGAGTCATGAGGGAATAAATGAGTATTGTGGCAAGATTTTGTTGTTGTTGTTGTTGTTACTTGTAATAATTTGTTATACTGCAATATGAAGCAAATATGTGGCCACACTTGAGTCCCATGAATCAGAGGACTGAGTCCAATCTATCAACAGCATTCTGGGAACAAAGACCATCAATCTAAATCTTGTGAGGATCAAATTATACCCATGGCCACATGTACCCAGACAAAGCTTCTTTTCAATCAGATATTCACATGAGCCTCCATCTTTGACTGACATCTTGATTGGTGCCTTTGAAGAAACTCTAGATGGGAAGACCTAGGTCATCTGTGATCAAATTCATGGCACAATATTGTGGTATAATGAATGTGAGTTGTGTTAAGCTGATGAAAATCAGAGCAACTTACTATGAATTGATAGATAATGAAGATTGATGGAGGTATTTCAATTCCTGTCTAACAACTGATCAGCTTGAAGACCAAACCCAAGTCTCCATGCATAAGAAGCCAGCACCCTACCAACTGAGGTAGACTTCCCATCATCCCATCACTTGTAAGAGGATGAAGGACTATAGTCATCCAATGGGTTGCATTCGTAGTGAGAAACATGTACTTCCTTCTTACTCTTGCCAGGTAAATGTCTCATTTGCTGCAATAATCTCCTCTTGTTTGCTTTAGGGCAATCATCCACCATATATCTTTGCAGTTGTATTCTGGGTACCAATCAGTAACTGCTGCAATACGAGTAGGCATGTACCAACCTCTCTGGCATTTTTATCTTCCCTCTATTAGAGTAAAACTCATTTCTACTTATGCCTACTGAGGGAAGGTAAAGTACACTTGGTAACAAGTCAGAGCAAAGAAATGTACTTTGTTGCAAGTGTTATGGGGCTAGATGCTCTCTCTAGGAAGCCATAGTCATTTCAGTCTCTGAACATGTCCACTTAGACTCATCTTTGTGACTTTTCTTTTTTTAAGACATAGTTTCACACTATAGCCTAGGTTGGCCTAGTCCTCTCTGTGTAGACAAGTATGGCATTGAATCAGTCTCCCTGCCCAAATCTTAGGATTGTAGGCATGTGTCAACATACCTGGCTCTAATTTTTCTTTAGTAGTCCCTGGGATTTCTGTTGAAACTAGACAAAATCAAATTAAAAGAAACATCTGTGTTCTGTGAACGTGAAGTATATACCCAAATTTTAGCTTTGGATACATTTCTTGGCATTATATCAGAGAGCTCCAGCACATGGTGAGACCCCTAAGTGTTACAAGAGCATCACAAAGAACATATTTTATATCTGCACCCAAAACTGTGCAGCACATTAGACCATGATAACTATCTCATCATTTTAATTAGACTAACACCATGATGCTATATACATAATCAAGTGGTTCACCAGTGACATGCTAAGAAGAAATCCTCTGCCTGTGAATATTATGGTTGACTCCCCAACTTAGATGACTGGCCTAACCATTACTTGCCAGTTCTTCTTTTTGCCAGTGGCCAGCTCAAGCACGGATGTAGGACTTAGGAGCCATTCTCCTGGCTCCAGATAGAGACCCCAAACAAGGGAGCATCTTGACTAGAGGCTGTGCCAGAAGGAGAAAAAGCAGAGCTCCTGCAGCTCTGCTCCCACCAGCCTGAACTGCAAAACCTACAAATGGCTAGGAAATGATCGAGTGGCCCTGGATCCTCCATGACACCACACAGCCGTCCAGTCTTGATGCCTGCTCTGTCTGTGGGCCTCTTTGAACATCCTCATTGTTTAAGTCTGCTGCAACCCAGATTTTATTACTTGCAGAAACAAAGCTATTCTACTGGTAACATATTTTGAGCACCAATAAAATATAGATCTGAAAAAGGACATTTTGTAGTTAAATTTATGCAGCCATCCCTAAGAACAAAACCAGAGGATTTAAGACACACTTAGAAAGGACAGATTGCCTACTTTTAGATTGGTTCTTATAAAAAAAATGGTTTGGTGCCAAAATCAAGATGTCAGATGAGATTGAGGACAGAAAAAAAACTGGTAACAAATATAAATGGAATCAGAACTTAAAGTAATCACTTTCTTAGTCACCAAATCAGTGGTTCTCAACCTTTGGGTCCTGCCTCCTCTGGGGGGCTTGAATGACTCACAGAGGTCACATATCAGATATCCTGCATATCAGATATTTATATTATGATTCATACAAAACAGCAGAATTACAGTTATGAAGTAGCCATGAAATAATTTTTGATTGGAGGGGTCACCACAACATGATGAACTGTATTAAAGGGTCTCAGCATTAGGAAGGTTGAGAACAGCTGCCCCACATCTACATGATGTCATGCCACAGTACACTCTGACAGAAAGCGATATGCAAGTCTGTTGGTCAATACTGAGGAGCTACTGAGCAAGAAATGCCTAGAATGCCCCAGTCTGTTACATGAAAGTAAGCCGTTGTTCAAGATCTCATTGGAAAGTAGCTAAAAGATTTTTTTAAAGGTATTATTTAATAGCCACCTAGGTGGTGGCTGGCACAGGCTGCCGTTCTCTGGCCTAGAGGAAGATGGAAATACTTGGAAGGCCAGAACACACATCAAAAATCATAGGTCATTCCATGAGCTCAATACTATGTCATCTTGTAGGGCAGTGGATTACTTTTGTGTATTGAGGGACAGGGAAGAAGATAATGTAGAAAAGCCTGAAGGCATATCTGGAGAAGTGTCTTACCTACACCACGGGCAACTAAGTATACAATTAAATCATGTATGACTGTACTGATGAGGTGCACATTCTTCTTTATGGCAGAGATTATCTCACTGTTCCACTCTCTACCCTTTTGTCCAACATAGGTTAAATTTGACAAGCCTAGTGGAAGGGATTTAAAATCACACCAGTGATATTTAGACTCCAGCACTGACTGTGTGGTCCTTGAGGTGTTACTGAATCAGCTAAGTAAGTCTGCTTTCTCCTCAGGGAAATGGGGGTAGTATATGTATCTCTCCATGTCTCCTTCAAGGCATGAAAGAAGAAGTGAATGGACACTGAGGATCAGTCAGCCAGGAACATAATGAAGACCAGTTGCTATCAGCCTTCTCTCCATTCTTCCTAATAAGGGCTTTTTTCCCTCCTAAGAAGGTGAGGATGAAATTACTGAAGGGAGAAATTTTATCAGCCAGTGAAAAGATGTCTTGCCTTGGGAGTATTCAAGTTCAATAATGAGGTGTCTGCACCCATCTTCCTCCTGGATGGCTAGCACACTGGGTCTGTCAGAAGTTCAAATGTTTTTGTTGGCCTAAACATTCTTGGTAATAGCTGGAGAAACACTATGTCATTTTTAGCTAGGTTAGACAGCTATAAGAAGACAAAAAATGAGCAAACAAACAAAAACAAAGGCAAAAACCCCAAAACACTGTCTGGGCTTGACTTTTTGAATTCTTGAACAAAGAAAAGAGATGCTGTTTAAATCCCCATGTGTCTTACTTTTAGCTCCATATGGTTGACAGTGCTAGTTCCGAGGGATGAAGAATGTGTTCCAGTATTTACCAACAGGACCAAATAAATAAGCTCAGAGTCCAGCAGAGAGCTGTACTCAGGAAGGGAGCCACTGAAATCCAGGGTGTGAGGACATCATGAAGGAGAGAAAAGAGAGGTAAAGATGCAGGCAACTGTTCTCCGTCCAGTTCCATGCAAACACTACCAATGTTAGAGAAGTGTCCTGGATTCCAGACTGACCTAACGCTGGTCTGCTCTAAGGACGAGGGCCACGGAGGGGCATTGGGAGCAGAGATATGATGTGGAAGAGGTGCATCTTCAGCCAGGTCTCTGCAGGGCTCCTCTTAAGACCTTTTGGGATGAAGGGGTGTCCTGCTTTCTCTCACGTGCTTCTTGACCAAGACACTTCACTAATAGTGTGCAAGACATATGCTGCATTCCCAGAGTATTTAAAAAGACAGCTTGCAAGTCTCTACGAAGGTGGCCATATCTTGATAGGAGAAACAGGGGATTATTCAGATTCAAATTCTCAGCACCTAGTGCTATAGTTGGATTTTGAATATTTTTAAGACTCATATGGCAGGATCCAGCTGCTGATCCTGTGAAACCCAACAACTTGGAGGTGTTGGTGAGACTACCCCGCTCAGCTGAAATCCATCCGGGAGAGGATTCAGAATCCTACAGTTTGAAGTCTGAGGAAACAAGATCAGCTGAGGAGTCGACCAAAACATGAGCAAAACGTGACCCGAGAACACAGAAGAAGGCACCACCCAACCACCGAACCAGATCACCAGAATCGTAAGTATACACTTCACCTACTGAGAACAGGTAAGCTCCCATCTCCAGACCGACAGATCAGGTCTCTAGCCCCTAGGCCCTACACATCAGAGTCCCAGAGACCAGACAGCTACCTTTCTCTGCTCCCCCACCAACTCCTCTCCAAAACAAGAAACAAACAAAAAGCTAACCCCTGCGAACCTAACAACCACTGAAACCATAAGCACACCCTGCATCAACTGGGAACAACTGCTCCCAGAGACAGAACCCACTAACCCTGATCTGACTAAGCTGCTCCCAAAGAAACAGAGCCCACCAGCACCAATTTAACCAAGAACTTCTAGTGAACCAAGACTAAAAATTAGAACAAGAGAAGCACCTTCAGACACAAACACCATCTGCACTGAGCAGAGAAAGAGATGAGTAGACGCCAGCGGAAAAACACAGGCAACAACATAAAGACCTATATGACAACATCAGAACCTACCGATTCTACAATTGCAAGTCCTGAACATACCAAGGCAGAAGAAACAGAAGAAATCAATCCTAAAAATGACTTTAAGAAGATGATAGAGGCCCTTAAAGAAGAAATAAAAAATACTCTTAAAGAGGAAATAAAAAATTCCCTTAAAGAGGAAATGAAAAACTCCATTAAAGAAGAAATAAAAAATTCCCTTAAAGAGGAAATGAAAAACTCCATTAAAGAGGAAATAAAAAATTCCCTTAAAGAGGAAATGAAAAACTATATTAAAGAGGAAAGAAAAAATTCTCTTAAAGAGGAAATGAAAAACTCCATTAAAGAGGAAATGAAAAACTCCCTTAAAGAGGAAATAAAAAATTCCCTTAAAGAAATGGAAGAACAAACAAACAAAAAATTGGAAGAAATCAAAGAAAGCCAAGAAAAAATATTTAAACAGATGAAAGAAACATTCCAAGATCTGAAAAATGAAATTGAGACAACAAAGAAAACACAAGCTGAGGGAATGCTGGAAATAGAAATCCTGACTAAACGAACAGGAACTACAGAAACAAGCATAACCAACCGAATACAAGAGATGGAACAGAGAATCTCTGACACTGAAGACACAATAGAGAAAATAGATTCGTCAGTCAAAGAAAACACTAAAGACAAAAAAGTCATAACACAAAACATCCAAGAAATCTGGGACACCATGAAAAGACCAAACCTAAGAATAATAGGGATAGAAGAAGGAGAAGAATACCAACTCAAAGGCACAGAAAATATATTCAACAAAATCATAGAAGAAAATTTTCCTAACCTAAAGAAAGAAATACCTATGAAGATACAAGAAGTTTACAGAACACCAAATAGGCTGGATCCAAAAAAAAAAAAAGTCCCCTCACCACATAATAATCAAAACACTAAACATACAGAACAAAGAAAAAAATATTAAGAGCTGCAAAGGAAAAAGACCAAGTAACATATAAAGGCAAACCCATCAGAATAACACCAGACTTCTCAATAGAGACTATGAAAGCTAGAAGGTCCTGGACAAATGTTATGCAGACACTAAGAGACCACAGATGCCAACCCAGACTATTATACCCAGCAAAACTCTCAATCACCATAGGCGGAGTAAACAAAATATTCCATGATAAAACCAGATTTAATCAATACCTATCCACAAACCCAGCCCTACAGAAAACATTAGAAGGAAAAATCCAACCCAAAGAAGTTAAACACACCCATGAAAACTCAGGCAATAGATAAACCCACACCAACAAACACCAAAGAAGGACAACATAACACGACCACAAAAAATAACAGGAAATAAAAATCACTGGTCATTAATATCCATCAATATCAATGGTCTCAACTCACCTATAAAAAGACACAGACTAACAGAATGGATAAGAAAACAGGATCTATCCATTTGCTGCATACAAGAAATACACCTTAACTTCAAAGACAGACACTACCTCAGAGTAAAGGCTTTCCAAGCAAATGGACCTAAGAAACAAGCTGGTGTAGCTATCCTAATATCTAATAAAATAGACTTCAAACTAAAATCAATTGAAAGAGATTGGGATGGACATTACATATTTATCAGAGGAAAAATCCACCAAGATGAAGTCTCAATTCTGAACATTTATGCCCCAAATACAAAGGCACCCACATTCATAAAAGAAACATTACTAAAGCTTAAAACGCACATCAAACCCCACACATTAGTAGTGGGAGATTTCAACACACCACTCTTACCAAAAGACAGATCTACCAGACTGAAACTTAACAAAGAAATAAAGGATCTAACAGATGTTATGACTCAAATGAACTTAATAGATATCTACAGAACATTCTACCCTAATACAAAAGAATATACCTTCTTCTCAGCACCCCATGGAACCTTCTCAAAAATTGACCACATGCTTGGTCACAAAACAAATCTCAACAGATACAAAAAATTGGAATAACCTCCTGTACCTTATCAGATCACCAGGCCTTAAAGTTAGACTTCAACAACAACAAAAATTATAGAAAGCCTAAAATCTCATGGAAACTGAATAATACCCACCTGAAACATCAATGGGTCAAGGAAGAAATAAAGAAAGAAATTAAAGATTTCCTAGATATGTGAAAATGAAAGTACAACATACCCAAAACTATGGGACACTATGAAAGCTGTGCTAAGAGGAAAATTCATAGCTCTAAATGCACACATAAAGAAGATGGAGCAATCCCATATCAACGAATTAACAGCACAACTGAAAGATCTAGAACAAAAAGAAACAAACTCACCCAGGAGAAATAGACGCCAGGAAATAATCAAATTGAGGGCTGAAATCAACGAAATAGAAAACAAGAGAACAATACAAAAAATCAATGAAACAAAGAGTTGGTTCTTTGAAAAAATCAACAAGATAGACAAACCCCCAGCCAAATTAACCAAAAAGCAAAGAGAGAGCACCCAAATTAACAAAATCAGAAATGAAAAGGGAGACATAACAACAGACAATGAGGAAATCCAGAGAATCATCAGATCATACTTCAAAAACCTGTACTCCACAAAAATGGAAAATCTGGAAGAAATGGACAAGTTTCTGGATAAATACCACATACCAAAATTAAATCAAGACCAGATAAACCACTTAAATAGACCAATAACCCCTAAAGAAATAGAAACAGTCATCAAAAGTCTCCCAACCAAAAAATGCCCAGGACCAGATGGTTTTAGTGCAGAATTCTACCAGACTTTCAAAGAAGAACTAATACCAATACTCTTCAAATTGTTCCACACAATAGAAACAGAAGGAACACTACCAAACTCTTTTTATGAGGCTACAATTACCCTGATACCCAAACCACAAAAAGATACAACAAAGAAAGAGAATTACAGACAAATCTCCCTCATGAATATTGATGCAAAAATACTCAACAAAATATTGGCAAACCGAATCCAAGAATGCATCAAAAAATTATCCATCACGACCAAGTAAGATTCATCCCAGGGATGCAAGGATGGTTCAACATACAAAAATCTGTCAATGTGCCGGGCGTTGGTGGCGCACGCCTTTAATCCCAGCACTTGGGAGGCAGAGGCAGGTGGATCTCTGTGAGTTCGAGGCCAGCCTGGGCTACCAAGTGAGCTCCAGGAAAGGCGCAAAGCTACACAGAGAAACCCTGTCTCGAAAAACCAAAAAAAAAAAAAATCTGTCAATGTAATACACCATATAAACAAACTGAAAGAAAAAAACCACATGATCATCTCATTAGATGCTGAAAAAGCCTTTGACAAAATCCAACACCCCTTCATGATAAAGGTCTTAGAGAGATCAGGAATACAAGGAAAAATCCTAAACATAATAAAGGCAATTTACAGCAAGCCAACAGCCAACATCAAATTAAATGGAGAGAAACTCAAAGCGATACCACTAAAATCAGGAACAAGACAAGGCTGTCCACTCTCCCCATACTTATTCAATATAGTACTAGAAGTTCTAGCTAGAGCAATAAGACAACAAAAGGAGATCAAAGGGATACAGATTGGAAAGGAAGAAGTCAAACTTTCTCTATTTGCAGATGATATGATAGTGTACATAAGTGACCCCAAAAATTCAACCACAGAACTCCTATAGCTGATAAACTCCTTCAGTAAAGTGGCAGGATACAAGATCAACTCAAAAAAATCAGTAGCCCTCCTATACACAAATGATAAAAAGGCTGAGAAAGAAGTTAGAGAAACATCACCCTTTACAATAGCCACAAATAATATAAAATACCTTGGGAGAACACTAACTAAATAAGTGAAGGATCTTTTTGATAAGAACTTTAAATCTCTAAAGAAAGAAATTGAAGAAGATATCAGAAAATGGAAGGATATCCCATGTTCATGGATAGGTAGGATTAACATAGTAAAAATGGCAATCTTACCAAAAGCAATCTACAGATTCAATGCAACCCCCATCAAAATCCCAACACAATTCTTCACAGACTTGGAAAGAAAAATACTCAACTTCATATGGAAAAACAAAAAACCAGGATAACTAAAAGAATCCTAAATGATAAGGCAACCTCTGGAGGCATCACCATCCCTGACCTCAAGCTCTACTATAGAGCTATAGTAATAAAAACAGCTTGGTACTGGTATAAAAACCGACATACGGACCAATGAAATCGAATTGAAGACCCTGACATTAATCCATGCACATAC
>CABHPR010106298.1:0-11993 GCA_902168415.1 Peromyscus melanophrys
GTGTGTGTGTGTGTGTGTGTGTGTGTGTGTGTGTGTGTGTGTTGTATATTTTATCTGTGGGTGTGCTTAGTTCCTGCAGGTCAGGAGCCTGTGGCACAGTCCTCATTCTTTATACTCTGAAGTATTAGTTTTATAGCCCCTTCGTTTTACCCTTTCTAGGTCCTTGAATACAAGTTGCTATGTGTTCCCATTTAGAAATAGCAGAAACAGTAAATAGCAGTTACAAATGACACATCTATATGTATGTTCAATTCCCCACAGTTGTGTTCAGTTCAGCTGTAGAAGTCTCCTTAAAACTGAAAAATACCTTCTGGAGGATTCTGTCTTGAAGCAAATAATTCAGGCACTTCAGCTGCTCCACCTACCATGATGCTTAGTTGCTTTGCTGTGTGTTTTGAGTGGTGGAGGGATTCTAAACCTACAAACAACACAGGTTGCTCGAGGGGATGGATGCTACCCAGTTTCAAAAGGGAAAACTTGGGGCTGAAGAGATGGCTCAACACTGGCTGCTCTTCCAGAGGACCCAGGTTCAATTGCCAGCGCCCCATCAGGCAGCTCACAACCATCTGTACCTCAGGGAAAGAACAGCAGCTCAGTATGTAAACCTCAATCCATACTGGTCGAGGTCTTCATCAGCCTGTTTTTGTGGCCAGAAGTGTTTGTGGATGTGATGCACAGCCCCAAACCATGACTAGTTTCCCTGAAGACCACCCTAGATTGAACAGTCAAAAGACTCGTGCTCAGTCTTTACTTGGAGTGACGTTCTAATGAATATGTACGGAGACAGAAACAGGACGGTTGTCTGAGAAACTAAAGGACGACCAGGCTGCTTCCGAGCTGCTCCAGCCACCCTTCTCAGGCCACGCTACTTTTGCCTAAAGGAATGACTGGCATGTGGATACTTGGCCACCCCGCTATTTCAGGAAAATGGGGTTTTGTTGCTAGTGGTACAAAGCTCAAGCATTCAGCTGAGTATAAGAATATAGGAAACCCGAATCTGTCCACCACTGTGAGTGCGACAGCCCCCCACAGACTTCGGATAAGATTGCCGCAATTGTTGGCAAATATGGTTTTAAATGCTGTATAATACAACATGCCAGTGTTTGATAGCTTTGCGTAACTTGGTGATCTGCTGTGTTCCAAATGTCCAGTGCCAGGTGCTACTGAACTGGGGCCAGGTGAAGACCTATTCTGAGTGCAGGACAGATGGGCCCTTCAGTGTGGCAGGACCTGAGAAGCTCTTTGGTAGGGTTTCTAGGCCCACAGGGACCCAGCCTTCAAGAAACCAGGCCTACCAAATTTGGTGTCATAACAAAAGTCTCTACAGTGACCTGAAAACTTGCACAGTGACAGTTTTTGTAGTGCTAGACATTGTTTTCCTTTCCTTCAGTCAGGCTAACCCATTGTCACAGGTCAAGTACAGGAGCGCATGTCTTGCTGTCATCCACTGAGCAATACCACATGTAGTAGCCTATGGTGGGCTTCTTATCCGCTCTTTGTGCGTTTGTTTACTGCAGTGCTGAGGACTGACCCAGGGCCTTGTGCTGGCTCAGCTGTACCTTCAGCCCATTAGAAGTGCTGCTTTAAAGTTAGTATTTACCAAAGTTTCTTTGTTTCGAGTTTGCTTTCCTTTTTTTGTTGGAGACCAAGTCTCTCTTATGTATCCTGGCCTGGCCTTACACTTGGTAGTCCTCCTGCTTCAGCTTCCCTGGGTGTGACTAAACAAAGGGTGTGGACCAAGTGTACAGCCCCACAGTACAGCATCAACTGTGGAGCAGCATCTAAGCCCTTGTAACTTTGTTTTCTTCTTGGTTTCAGGGTGAGTCTGTGAAGTATTTCCTGGATAACTTGGATAAACTTGGAGTACCAGTAAGTTTCAAAGCTACATTTCTGGTCATTGATACTTGGAAGCAGTAATCGGGATAGCATTGCTTTTATCTGGGGGCAGCTTGTTAGGAAAGTTAGAGAAAATACTAAGCCTACCTTTTCCTTTTCTTCTAGTGGCAGTGGCCTGATTAATAGCTACAGACACTGACACATTTCTTAATTTTTTTCCAACATGAAAGAGATTTGTGTTTGAAAATGAGATTGCACATTATCTGTTATTTTCCAATCTTGTTGAGTTTCTGTAACAGAACTAGAGCAGGGCTCTTTTGTATTGGAGTCATGGAAATGGGGCTCTATTCTCGAGGCCTGCTGAAAAGACTGAGGTGAGAGAGAGTGTCACCCTTGGAAGGAGACTCTGGTATCTTCCCAGTGATTACCCCAGAGCCTGTGACTCAGCTGGGTTGAGGCCTGCTCATGGCTTTCCTGTACCCAAGGCAGGCAGAGAACGCTACTGTCCGCTCCCTGTATTGGCAAACACCCAAGAGTCGTTGGAATTAAGGTTTGCAGTTCTTGGAGCTATTGCCCTAGAGGTAATTTGTTAGTCACCAAAGCTAGTGCAGCTGGCCTTTCTTCCTCTTAGATTTCTGGTTTGTTCAATGAGCTTCTGGGCTCTGAGGCTTCCTGTTAGAGTGCTAATGAAGAGCACAGAACTAACTGCTGCGAGGAGGAAAGCAGCATTCCAGTGCTTAGGGCACGGAGGACTGTACTTTTCCCCTAGCAGGTTCATTTTCACATTTCCCTTATATTTTTCAAGTTGAATTTGCCTGCTGGGTGTGATGGCACACATCTATAATTCTAGCACTCAGGAAGCTGAGGCAGGAGGATCATAAGTTTAAGGCCAGCCTGTTTTAAAAAACAAAACTAAATTTTTAATTGCATTTGTTTGCCTTTAAAGGAGTATTTTTTTACCTGCTTTCCCCCATAGCTATAAGTATCTCCCAGAACTTGAGTTCTTTATAACTTACTTTGTACACATAATGCGTATAACTGGAGAGAAGCATTAGGGAATAGTGTATGTAGAAGGGGATACATACCCACGTGTGTGTATGCTAGTGGGGTGCCTGGGCTTGGTGCTATGTGTCTTCCTTGGTTGTTTCTTGCCTTGTTTGAGACAGGATCTCTCCATTTGTCTAGACTGGCTGATGAACAGCCCAGGGATCCTCCTGTCTCTACCTTTCCAGCTCTGGGATATAGGTGGTGCTCTGCTAACACCCACCTTTTTGATGTAGGTGCTAGGGATCCAAACTCAGGACCTTAGGCATGTGCTGCATATATACACTTTACCAACTGAGCTCACCTCCTCAGTCCTAAACATTTCTTTAAAATTGATTAATTTTTTGTGTACGAGTGCTTATCTGCACATGTGTATGTATGTGCACTACTGTGCCTACCTGGTGCCCTAGGAGCCCAGAAAAGGATGTTAGTTCCCTGGAACTGGAGTTACATCTGCTGTGTGGATGTTGGGAACTAAAGTCATGTCCTCTTCAAGAGCAGCCTCTCCAGACCCTAGACCAGGCTCTGATTTGTTGTTGTTTGTTTTTTTGAGACCAGGTCTCATTATGTAGCCCTGGAACCTGCTTTGTAGACCAGACTGGCCTCAAACTCACTGAGATCTGCCTGGGTCTGCCTCCCACTTGAATTAAAGGCATGCACTAACATGCCTGGCTAATGATTTTTTTTTTTTTAAAGAGTGCTTTCTTACAGTCTAAACAGAGCTAATTTGATCTGCTTTTTTCTGTTTTTCAGTTAAGTTTTTCTCTAAGCACACCATTCATACACATCCTCATTTCGTTGTTGCTGGGCTTTTGTTGTTGTTTGTTGGGTGGTATTTTGAGGCAAGGTCTCTTGTAGCTGAGGCTAGACTTGAACTTACTATGTAATCAAAGATGACCTTGAACTCTTCCTGACCTTGGCACCGCAGGTTGGCTAACACAGCTGTCATCCTCTTCCTGTCCGCATCAGCCCTTGCTTCTTTGTTACATATGTCACAGTTGATAGTTACTTTGTCTTTTTCTATTCTGTCATGAGGACCAGGACTTCCCATCTTGATTGTAAGAGTTAAGTCCCTGGTGCCCAGTGACAGTGCTTCACAGAGTATGCAACCAACAAAGAGCTTGTAAACAGTAGTCTGGCCAGGCCCAGCTGTGTGTAGTAGGGGTTTAAACGGCTGGGCTGAGAGGAGTTCTGCAGCCCATCTAGAGCACGGAGGAGATAAAGCTGGCTGTGCTGCACTTTATCACCGTTCTGTGAACTTAGGACAAGTCATAGAGTCCCATTCGCTTCTCTCCTGTTACAGCTGCAGAAACCCTACTGTGTGTTGAGTCCTTGGAAAGGCATAAAATTCATTCAGCCTGTAAAGTCACAGTTTTCCATCCTCCTTGACTTTGAAAATGTTTTGACCATGGAGATAAGTATTAAAACTGCTCCTGTTTGAGTATTGCCAAAAAGCCACATGACTTGTGGAAAAGTACTAGCCTGAGAAAGAGAACCACTCAGGGCATGTAAGGAAGTATGCCACTGGGGTGCAGTCGCTCTCTGCTGCAGCTAGCAGCTGCCTTTGGTCAAGATCTTGTTTCCCTGCTCACAAGGTCTGGAAAGCCACGGGGGCAGGACCTGCAGTCCCAGCATTTGTAAGACTAAGGGAGAAGAATTGTCAACAATTTCCAGATCAGCCAGGACAACATAGCAAGACTCTGCCTTAAACACGCACACACGCACACTCGAGTGTGTGTAAATGTATAATCCTAGCACTAAGGAGGCAGAGGCAGGAAGATCATCACAAGTACAACGCCAGCCTAGTCACTTAGTGGCCACATGAAGAGTTCAGGAAGAGCTAACAGTCTTGGCAGTGAAGCTTTTCCAAGACAAGTGTGCCAGGTGTGAGTGTCCTCCAGGTGTGAATGTCCTGTTTCTCAGTAGAGGTACTGGTGCTCAGAGTGCATTCTTCATCAGTAAGAACTGCTCGAACTGTTGCCTGGAAACAGACTAGCCTATGGTTCAAATGCATATTGTTAATCACTTGTGCTAGGTTAAGTGTTTTTCCACATGCGTGACATCATGGAGCTTATTCAGCGTCACGAAGGAGGTGTGTATAATGAAGAAGCATTTGTAATGAGAGTAGGTAATGAGAGTAGGTCAGAACCAAACATGGGAAGTTAGCCTCATGAATTACATGAAAACCCCTCCTGTTTTTAGAGGGGTAAGGAATAGCATGGAGATGCATGGGGCAGTGAAATTATTCTGGCTTGACCTAGGAGTAGGTACTAGTTAGCAGTCAGGAGAGTGAAGTCAGCTGGGAGTTCCACTTACATGTGAGAAGTGTGCCAGTTGTGGAGTCTCACACCTGTAATTCTGTCACCTGGGAGGCTGGGGCAGGAGAATCGAAGCATCTCAAGCTAGAGGCCAGCCTGAGCTACTAGTGAGAACTTGTCTTTTTTTTTTTTTTTTTTTTAATCATTTAATTTGCACATCCATTATTGCTACTTGTGGACTCCTAATTATAAGCCCTTTTCTCTTCCAGGATTACATTCCATCACAACAAGATATTCTGCTTGCCAGGAGACCCACCAAAGGCATCCATGAGTACGACTTTGAAATTAAAAATGTTCCTTTCAAAATGGTTGATGTAGGTGGCCAGAGATCAGAACGGAAACGTTGGTTTGAATGCTTTGACAGTGTGACATCAATACTTTTCCTTGTGTCTTCAAGTGAATTTGACCAGGTGCTCATGGAGGATCGCCTGACCAATCGCCTTACAGAATCTCTGAACATTTTTGAAACAATTGTCAATAACCGGGTTTTCAGCAATGTGTCTATAATCCTCTTCTTAAACAAGACAGACTTGCTTGAAGAGAAAGTGCAAGTTGTGAGCATCAAAGACTACTTCCTAGAATTTGAAGGGGACCCACACTGCTTAAGAGACGTCCAAAAGTTTCTGGTGGAATGCTTCCGTGGCAAACGCCGGGACCAGCAGCAGAGGCCATTGTACCACCACTTCACCACCGCCATCAACACAGAGAACATCCGCCTCGTGTTCCGCGACGTGAAGGACACAATCCTCCACGACAACCTCAAGCAGCTCATGCTCCAGTGATGACAAGACTTGCTATTTTAATACCTTGTTGTGGTTTTGATTGTTTTCTGTTTGTCTTGGGTTTTGTTTCTTTTTTAAAATAGCAGTTTACAACAGCAGTTAGAGAAATCTCAATTCTGTGTCTAACTTCTTGGAAATCTTAGTCCTTCTGTGGCCTTTAGTTTGTGGCTGAAAGCTGCTGAATTAACACATTGCCAATATCTGCTGGAATTCAGGCTTTGATCGGTTTTACCATGGCTTCCATTCAAGTCCAGTTGTAATTTCCTGACCAGCCTCACACTAGGTGTATTTCAGGCTTTGAATTCTTCTGCTTGCAAACTGAATTCTCCTGCAGTGCCAAGAATAGGCAGTATCCTTAACTACTTGTAGGGACAAGATTAGGAATGTTCAGCTCTAAGATGAGACCCAGGAGAGAGTGCCTTACACAGCAGTGTCATGCCTAGCTAGAGTGAGCCCCTGTTCTAAAAGGGCTGTTAGAGAAAGTTCAGTCTAAGGACCAGCAGTCTAGATCTTCAGAGCCTTAGCCTTCCTGTGTTTGTAATTGCTTACACACACAGAATAGTTTTCTTCTCAGTTTCTTTAGTTCCTGAAGATCGTGTCTTAGTGTTTAAGTTTACAGTGTGGATTTTGGCCTAATGCTGATGTGTTCACAAATGGTACATGTACTGTGTTGATCTAAAATACCCAGTGATGTGCAGTTTGCCTCTTCCATATTTAAGCATCAGTAACTTAATGTGCCCTGTTAGAAACATCTTGGCCATAACAACAGCTAGAAAGGGCGAGCAGCTTGGTAACAGCAATCACCATGGCTGTTCCTGAGTGCCACGTGTGTGACCTGTTGGTCCTGTCTCAGTTGGTGTCGCGCCTCCTGGAGGGAATCACTGTGGAGTCTTCTTTCTTTCGCCCTCCTGTCTTAATCTCAGCAACTCTGAACTCTAGCGTTTAGAAGGTCCTTTTGTCACCAAGAGCTTGGCGGGCAGTATTTTCCAGTGAAATATTCAAGAAGGCATCCTTTGAGTATCCTGTTCATGCTTAGTGTCCCTGTAGACACAGTTTGTTGTGTTGGTGCTGTAGTTGTGTGTGAGGTGACAGCTTTATTGAGGGACACTTGAATGTCTAAAGAACGCATCTAAGGATAAGTTGTTCTTTTGGTCCATACCTAGGAGGTTTGCCTTACACACACACACACACACACACACACACACACACACACACACACACACACGCCACTGCTAGGTTAAACCATGCCCATAAAGTAGCTTTGTGATGAGCTATACCCATAGTGCCTGGCGTACTAAAGCATTTGTCATGTTCCAGCTGGCCTGTGAGTTTGCAGAGCCTGAGCACACCCCTGCTTTCCATGGAGAATGCACGAGGATGTGATGCCTGTCCTTTTACTGTGTGACCGTTCTCAGGCAAGAATCAGGCTCCAAAAGGTTGGGCAGCTTTGTGGCTCACAGGCAGTGGTGTTCCTTATTCCTTGCTGGCAGGTGTGAGAGCTGAGCCTCTTAGTGTGCTCACGCGGGGTGTGTTCTTCAGAGACCTGACTTGTCTTTGTGTTTCTAAATTCCAGTGTTTTCTTGCCTTTGGTAATACATGAGCTTAAGACATGTAGTCCAGTATCACAGTGCAGGTATTGTTACCATAATTTATGTCTATTTGAATGGTTCTACATCTAGTCCTTTTTGCGAAAAAGAATAAGTTGTTTAAATGTATGGGGTTAACATAACTCCAGTGCTGATGAGCATTTGAACATGTGCACAGTAACACTTGGTTGGCTCTGTGTTCGTTCATTTAGCAAACATTTTTGTATATTGGCCAAAACTAACTGCAGTGAAAATAGAAGTCAGTCCCTTCAGAGAGCAGTGTATGTCCAGTTACACTTAAGCTCTGTGGTAGAACAGAAACATTGCCTGACAGAGCAGAATCACTGACTTTCTCCATTGTGACTATTACCAAGAAATGACAAGAGCACCCACCTAGACACAGCCTCCTTCTGGGCATCTGCAGCTCCTTCTGATGCATGCAGAATCTCAGAACCAAATGTGGTCTAGATACATTATGAAGCAATGGATTACTTACTTGCAGTTTATACAGGATTGTTTAGAATTCAAAGAACTGTGAGGCTCAGCCAAAAAGTTCTAGTCCATGTTTGGAAGGAATCTGACACCTACATCCTGAAAGTCATGTCCTTTTGTGAATTGAAATATCATCGTGTGAAGAGGAAGGTGAAATGTAGCCCACAGAATTGCAAAGGTGCTCTACCCTGCCTGTGCTGGCTCCCCAGTCCCTAGAGTGTAACTGGAGTTGAGGCTCCCTGGGGCATCGAACTTTGTGTGTCTTGGGGTGAGTGGAATGACCCGTGCCTAACTCCAAATTTCTCTGTTCTGAAATCCTGCATCCTTGCTACATACCAACAAATGATCACACAAGTGTCTTGGTTGACTTTGAAATTTTTTATATTTTACAGTGTTGCCTAATAAATGAAAGAACACCACAAATTTAGACCTTAATTTTTTTTTAAATGGGGAAAGGGCTTTGTTCCATGGTTTCTTATGATCTTATTTCAAGGTGTGTTTTTGCCACTTAAATATTTTAATGTCTTGAAATATTGCTTTCTGCCAAATGCTGTCTGTATTAAATTGAAGCTTCCATTTCAGTTTTTCTGTCTGGGAAGGGTACTTGATAGCCAGAGGGCAGCTGCAGCCAAACAAGACAGGGCGTCCTGAAGAGGAGCCTGTCACAGCGCATTGGTGGGTCCTTCACTCCTGAGGGGCCTCTGGGAAGTTCTCGAGCCCAGGCTCTACAGGGAAATAAATGCTTGTTCGGTTGGTGGCGGCTTTGAATTAGAGAAAGTATCCACATTGGTGCCGGAAGTGACCAGAAGAAGTGTTGTTAGATGCAGCAAAAAGCATGTGCCCTCCAAGTAAACCACCTTCCAGTGTAGGCCCGAACGCTTGGGCTGATGGGATGTATTTCTCAGCATTGGTATTCACATCCGGTTATACCTCGTTTATATGAAGAATAAAATGCCCAAGTTATGCGGTTATATCCTGAAACTCAAGCTATTTGGAAATCCCTCAAATTGGTGCTTTCATTATTTAATGATACATTTCGGCAAAACCCCAAACAAACCATTTGAAACGTGACTCTGAGTTACAATTTGTAGCGATGTTATTTTTCTCATTTGAGAAGACCCAAGTGTCAGTGTTAATCTGAATTTCCTGTATGAACCCATGCACCCTACCTGTAAAGCCCAGTCAAATATTTGTAACAAATTCCCAAATAAACCTAGAGAAAGCCGCTCTGTTACTTTTCATTGCTTTTGATTTTCTTTGAAAGAGGGAGAGTAAAGTTTTGCAGGTCCTTTCATTTGGAAATCGGCCTCTGGTTGTACATCTCCTTCCTGTGGTTTCAGCACATTAAATTCCATGAGCCAAGTGATCTTTGTGTTACGCTGCTGGAATGAAAGCACTTTCTACTTTCTGTTCTTTTTCCTTAAAGCTGGGATGGCTTTTCAGTCTAGAAAGCACGAGGCACATGATGCCTATTTTCTTATGGTACGAGGTTAGGGCTTAATCAGTTTACACTAGAGACTGAATTCTGTGTTAAAACCTGATGATGGCTTTTCGGGTACCATCAGCTAGATACTGCTAGCTTTGCCCGGCAGGTGCTTGCTAGATTCATCAGAGCAGTGTTTGTCCACTAGCATTCTTCCACCCGCCTGAATGTAGATGAGCATTTGAACGGACCTGTTCATCCCTGTATGTAGCATTCCGGTCTAACCATCCATTTTGAGTGCCAGGGACGGCTCAGAGCATTGTTTTGCATTTGTTTGTTTGTAGAGTTGTGTGCTTTTGAGATGTGGCCTCCCTGTGTATCCTGGGCTGATGGCATTTGAGAACCTCATGGCTCAGCTTCCCCACTGCAGAGACTGCCACTTGCCTTTTCAAGCACTAGGATGTGGCAGTGTTTTGTGGGCTGTAAAGTGACTTTTGTGACCTTTGCTATGTTAATAGTGTTGAAATTTCCAGATGGATTGAATGTACCTGAATCCAGGAAGCATAAATTTTCAATCCTTGACAATCACTGATCATAATAAACCACCTTCTTGGTATGTAATTCTGATTTACAGAAACAACACTTCTAAAATGAGTGGTGATTTTGACATTAGCCATGCCTGTTTGATGGTACCAGGAGTGACAGGGAGGAAGGAGGCAATGTGTTCTTGTTGGGTGCGTATAGTACTGAAGCAGACTATACTGTGTACCCTCTCTTTACCTCTTTCTTACTTGAAAGCAGAATCGCAAAATATTCTAGATGGCTTTTCTCTATTAGGTGTGAGCTCACAGGGCACAAGAAGCCTTATCCGAAGCACTCAGTACAACCCTCACAGATACTGTCCCTAACGAGACATGGTTTACCCTGTATAAGTATTTGTGGCTTAGATTTTTTTTTTACATACATCTTTTTATAACTTTCCAGGAACTAAGCACATTATCTGATACTGTTGTAAATTTTTCCTTGGCCAGTGCTTTGGTTCCAGGCTAGCAGTAAATTATTTCTACAGGAGGTCTAAGAGTGGGAGGAACGGTTTCAGTTTATTAAACGAGTTGCTAGTCATTAAGGCTTTTTACTTTTGTACATATTTTGCAAAATTTGTCTCTTTACTATTAATATTTGCTTTGTAAAAATTACTGACATTTAATAAACATTTATAAATGATTTGAGAGCATGCTGTTGTTTTAACTCTTGACACTTGAGTTCGTGAAGCAGGGGGTGAAGTTTCACATTTGGAAGCAGAAGTTTGCACACCCTGCTGAAGGCACGGAGCTCTACTCTGAATCTCTCCAACTCTGCCTCTGTCAGCAACTAAAGATGGAAGAGGTGGCCTTCGTGGAGTCCCCAGGTCTCTACTGTTGTGAAGCAGAAAGAGCCCAGTACCTGCTCCCTGCTTCTCTTGTGGGTGCTGCATCTCCGAAGGCTTCCGGGCCCCACTCTCATCCAGTTACAGCAGGACGACTCTTCAGCCTGTTGAAATCAGATCGATACTTTAAAAAACCAACACATCACCACTCACTTTTTTTCCCCTCCAGTAAACCTTATTTTAGAATACAGAGTGGAGGAGTGTGGTTGCGGGGGAGGGTAGTAAAGTTTCCCAGCATTTCACCCTGGAACTGCTTCCCCAGTGAACACCTGGCATTCATTTGGTGTATTTGTCACTACTAAGGAACCAATAACGAGCTGAGCTTGTGTTGGCTTACAACTACTAATCCTAGCTCTAGGAAGGCTATGGCAGAAGGATTGACCAGAGTTCCTGGTTAGGCTAACTACAGTCTGATCTAGAGCGAGACTCACAGAGCCAGTACAGAAAGAATATATATGAAAGCCTCAGGTGATTCCCGTTTGCCATGAAGTCCTCTTCTGGAGACCACGCAGGACCCTACATTACATGAATCGTGTCTCCTTGAGCTCCTGTCAGCTGTTGGACATCCCTTGTTCTCCAGCCTTTCTTGTTTATGCCAATACTGGCAGTTTGGAGGAATGCCAGCCAGGGATTTTGTAGAATGTTCTATCAGGACTGGTCTGACTCTTTCTCACTAGACAGCAGTATGAGGTTTAGAACCACAAAGTCTCCTTTTTGTGTTGTCTATTCCCATAAATCCATTTATAAAATCAGATGGCCAGCCCAGAGGCCATAGTAGATGATAGGAGACAACCATTCTCTGGCTGAAGAGATGACTCTGCCTGCTTCTTAAGCATGAGGACTTGAGCTTGGCCCCCAAAACTCAGGTAAAAAGCCAGGCATGGTAGTTTGCACCTGTAATATCAGGGCTAGAGATATATCCCTGAAGCTCATTGGCCCGCCAGCCAACCTGACTAAATCTATAAGCTTCAGGATTGGTGAGGAACCGTGTCACAAAAAGTTGGAGAGTGATAAAGACCATGAAGTGGACCTCTGACCTACACACACACACACACACACACACACACACACACACACACACACACA
>CABHPR010106299.1:0-13852 GCA_902168415.1 Peromyscus melanophrys
CCCCCCAGCAAAGAAAAAAAAAAGTTCATTTTGTGTGTTCAGTATGGACTGGACCAACTGGAGTGTGGTCATATTCTCAGTGCCATGCCCCTTAAATTGAACTGAGTCCTTGCCCTTCCAAATCCCTGCTGGAAGCCATTTATTGTGGAGAGGGACACTTCAGCATCCTATCAGAGTTCTTTGATGGCTTCCTGTTTCAGCTGTTACTATTTTGGGTGGAGGGGGAGGATAGGGTGGAGGTGGGGTTGTCACAGAAGTCTTCCATGTCCCTCTTTCTCAACTGTGTGTCTGCAGTCATCAGTATCACTACCAACACAGCTTAATTGCTCTTTGCTGTCCAAGGGAGCGTAGATACAGGCTTCCACATTGTTTATGGTGTCCGCACAAACTATGAACAGGGCTCTAGGTTGCAGTGGGGTCAGAGACCCAGTCCAGGCCCTTTGACTCGAATGGGATCATGGCAGTCAGCAAGACTTCAGCCCCAGCATCCCCGTACATCCACCTAGCCACAGTAAGACCACAAATCCAGACATAGCCCTCTGCGGCAACACCAAATGGAACATCACCATGGCCTTAGATGGCAGCACAGGCCACTCAGATCTGTATGGTCCCCAGCGGCAACATAGCCCATTATCATCAACATGGCTTCAGGCTGCAGCACAGACCATGATCATCCAAGTGGCCTTCAGTGGTAGTACGGGCCACAGATATCAACACAGACCTGGCCACAGTAAGACGACAGATGCAGATATGGCCCTCAGGGACAGCATAGGCCTGGACATTACCATTGCCCTAGGTGACAGGGCAGGCTATTTATGTCTATGTGGCCCTCCGCAGAGGCAGCATTGCCCACAGGCATCAGTGTGGAATCAGGCTGTAACATGGGCCACAGACATCAACACAGATCTGGCTGCAGTAAGACCATGGACTCTCAGTGGCTACAGGGACTGGGACATCACCATGGTCTCAGGTGGCAGCATGGCTTCAGGCAGCAGCCCAGGCGAGGGACCTCCACTTGGCCTTCCTTGGTAACACAGGCCACAGACATCAACTCAGATTCCTACTGTAGCAGAACTTGGGTCCCAGACATGGCCCTTGATGCCAGCCCTGACCCGGGCACCACCATGGTCTCAGGTGGCATTGCAGGCCACTCACATCAGTATGGTCCCCTGCGCGGCATGACCTACGGACATCAACATGAATTCAGGCCACGGCACAGGCCATGAACATCGCATGTCATTAGATGATAACACAGTACTGAGATGTCAACACAGATCCTGGCCACATTAGAGCCAGTGACCCACTCATGCCCCTCGGTGGCATCATGGGACACAGTGGTTCAATATAGAAAGTGAACTGTTCCTCATCTCAGGCCTCCGTTGTTGCCTTGAGCTAGGGTGATGCTGCGGCCAGGCAGCTTGTTCAGGGGCTGAGCCGGAATCTGCTCCAGGCTGCTGCACCATCCCATTGACCCCACTGGGCAATGACATTGATCCACCATCAACCTCAGCCCTCTCTCATACGCATCACTGCTGTCACCTCACCAGTTCCACCTCTCTCCACAGCACATTCACAGCTCTGCTCCTCCCCTCCATCACTCCATGTCTCCATCATCTGTTCCCTCCTCACAGTGGTGCCTGCAAGAGCGTATCGAGAGGAGAGGGTATGGGGGGGGTCTATACTATTTATTCTTTTATATATATTTATATATATATATAAATCAGTGCTAGGGATATTCAAAAACGGAAGGGGCAGCTTTAGTGGCACATGCTTATAATTCTAACACTTGAGAAAGCTGACTCTTGGGGATTGCTATGAGTTGAAGGTCAGCCTGGGCTACTGAGACGCTCCCCTTTTTTTTTTTTTAAAAAAAACAACAAAAAGCAAAAGAATCCTGAGTTTTTTTTATGGAATTTCTACAGTTGCAAATAGTAATTAGGGAGCTACAATGAATAAAGCAAAAAAGACATAAAAGTGAGACAGACTTATCAAATGAAGCACTAGAGTTATGTAAAATGTGTCAGCCATAGGGATTTATTTAAAGAACAACTGCCGTGCACATCCATCGGGCAGGGGCTTGGATTTCATCTGATTTGTGTTTGGTTTCTTTTGTGCATGCAGTTGATCACCAGTCACAAAACTGCAGTGTGGAGTTCATACTTCAGTCTTCTCTCTTGGGAAGGATAACAGTGTTAACAATATATACCGGGGTTCTCATGTCTCCCTGCTTTGTAACAGTTTCTCATTACTAAGATAGACAGAAATCTCAGGAATTTGAAATCTCAGGAATTCTGTTCATGGTGTGTAGGTCTTCCTTTGCCTCTTGGGAAGAGCCTGCTCTGGGACACTGCATATGCATCAGTCTTTCCGTGCTGTGTCTCTCACTTGTTACTCTGCTTACAAGACACAAGTTTATCGCTTACCATTGGTTCCTTTTGGCTAATGAAGTAGCACCTTGCATTTCCTGATTTTGCAAAGATACTCATTACAGTGTTTGAAAGAGAAACTTCAGATTATGTGAAACATAGATTTGTATAGGCTTAGATGTTTTGATGCATGCTGCAGGGTGTTGAATGTAAGCTCGACCATTTCTATTCTATGAAAATAGCCTTTGGATGCTGGGCATTGGTGGTATATTCCTTTAATCCCAGCAGAGACAGAAATAGGCAGAGCTTTGAGTTCAAGGGCAGCCTGGTCTACAGAGTGAGTTCCAGGGCTATACAGTGAAACCTTGTCTAACTAAAAAAAAAAAAAAAAAAACCAAAAAGAAAGAAAAGAAAAGAAAGTAGCCTTTGCAGTTTCAATAGAGAGGTAGAAACAGCAGAAAAATAATTACTGTTTAATAAAACTCCCTGACCTTCATCCTCTTTGTAGCTTCTACACTGCTTTGCGGAAAGAGTCTGGGACCAAATTGGTGGATGGCACTGGCCACAGACCTCACTACAGCCTTCGGACCCTCTGCAGGGCTTTACGGTTTGCAGCTTCCAACCCATGTGGCAACATCCAGCGCTCACTCTATGAGGTGTTTCTACTTTCTGACTGAGGAGCTGGGTGGATGGGTTCCCCATGAATGGGAGGGAGGAGGGTTGCCAATGCTGTCTCTGCCAGTGCTTGTCAGTCAGTTTGTCTGTGACGTTTTGGACAAGAGCTACCCTGCTCTTCTACTACCTTATCACATTTAAAAGTTGTTCTGGGCAAGATGGTGTTGGCACATGCCTTTAGTCCCACAGAGGCAGGCGGGTCTCTTGAGTTCAAGGCCAACTTGAGTCTACAGAGCTGGTTCCAGAGTAGTTGAGGACATTAAATTTTACTCCCCAAATAAGGCCAGCTTGTATTTATCTGTATTTGTTTTCTCTCTAGGGCTTTTGTTTGGGTTTCCTAACACAGCTCGACAGGGCATCACACCCAGTAGTTCAGAAGCTCATCTGTCAATACATTATTTCTGGCAATGTCAAAAGTCTGCTGAAACAGGTGTGTTTTTTGGCGTTCAACTTGTTTAATATAGAAGCAAGGCAGAATTATCACATGTTAGCTATTTGAGGAATATTTGGCTATTTGAGGAACACTTCTTTTCTTTCTCTTTTTTCATTCCGTGTGTTAGAGTATTTGCCTGCATGTGTGTCTATGGACCACTTGTTTTCCTGGTATGTGGAGGCCAGAAGAGGGCGTTGAATCCTCTGGAACTGGAGTTAGTGATGGTTCTGAGCCACCACACAGGTGTTAAGAATTGAACCTGAGTCCTGGAAGAGAAACCAGTGCTCTTAATCCCTGAGCAATCTCTCCAGCTCCTTGTAGCAAAATATTTAAAAAAGACTATAGATGTGTATTTGTGTATCATCACTACTCCACACACAGAAACAGTGTGACCTGGGAGAATGGAGCCTAAAAATGAGGTGGACTAAATCTCATGCAATAGCCAACTTCATGCAGAGCATCACGCAATTTATACTCTGAGAGTTAAGAGGAGTCACCTGAGTAAAGTGTACAATCACAAGGACAAGTCACATGTTCAAAACATGTTTTTCCACAGAGGCATATAAACAAATAACAATAGCCAGTTGTAATGAATAACCCTAAGTAAACTCTCTCCTATTCACTACACCTGGGAAGAGCATGAAAATACATTCTAAGAACAATTCTATGTTTTGAAGAAACTGAGGTCACAAGACTTGTTTTCTGGGAGTTTTCTCACAAGCACTTAGAATTCTCCTCACACATCTCCATTATTGGATCATGTTCTAGCAATGTATGTCTTAGATGGTGAAAATTTCACTTTTATTTCAGATTTAAATTCTATAGATAGCCCTTTCCAAGCAAAGTGTAAATGTATGTATTCGTTTTATTATATGTTTAAATTCTAGTGTGAGCTTATTGATTCATTGAGGTAAATTCTGATACATATTTTGTATAAGTGAGGCCATTGTACAAGGATATTACTATGTTGCTTTCCTGGTTGGGGGTAGGAAACTGCTGGGGTCAAACTTAGGATCTCATTCATGGTAGTCAAATACTTTACCCCTGAGCTGTATTCCTATCCCCAGCTTTCCTTAAAACAAAAACGAATGCATTTTATGTGTGAGTGTGGGCACACAAGAGCCACAGTGTGCATGTAGAGTTCAGAGGATAACTTTCAGCACTTGGCCTTCTCCTTCTCCTCAACTGAGTCACTGTGGCTCTAATTCTCTAATGCTGCTTCTGTTTTGAATACTCCAGGCTAGTTGGCTTGTGAAATGCTGGCTGATTCTCCTGTCTGCACTCCTCATCTCTAGGGGCTCTAGAATTACTGATGATCATCACCACATCAAGCTTTTTACATAGGTTTTGAAGATTGAGCTCGAGTTGTCAGGCTTATGTGTCATGTCTCTAACCTGCCTTTTTATTTAGGCTACCCATATCTTGAATATTTTTTTTTAAAGATTTATTTGTTATGTATATACAGTGTTCTGTCTGCATATACACCAGCACACCAGAAGAGGGCACCAGATCTCATTATGGATGGGTGTGAGCCACCATGTGGTTGCTGGGAATTGAACTCAGGACCTCTGGTAGAGCAACCAGTGCTCTTAACCTCTGAGCCATCTCTCCAGCCCCCATTGAATATTTTTTTTTATTTATTTATTTTTTTTATTTTTTTTATTTTTTTTTTTATTTTTTTTATTTTTTTTATTTTTATTTTTATTTTTTTTTTTTTTTTGGTTTTTCGAGACAGGGTTTCTCTGTGTAGCTTTGCGCCTTTCCTGGAACTCACTTGGTAGCCCAGGCTGGCCTCGAACTCACAGAGATCCACCTGGCTCTGCCTCCCGAGTGCTGGGATTAAAGGCGTGCGCCACCAACGCCCGGCGAATATTTTTTTTTAAATTGCCAATCATTAGGGTTTGTCTTAGTTACTGCTCTATTGCTGTGAAAAGACACTATGATCAAGGCAACTCTTTTGTTTGTTTGTTTGTTTGTTTTAAGATTTATTTATTATGTATACAGTGTTTTGCCTGCATGTATCCCTGCAGGCCAGAAGAGGCACCAGATCTCATTACAGATGGTTGTGAGCCACCATGTGGGTGCTGGTAATTGAACTCAGGACCTCTGGAAGGGCAGGCAGTGCTCTTAACCCCTGAGCCATCTCTCCAGCCCAAGGCAACTCTTAAGAAAGAAAACATTTTCTTGGAGTCTTGCTTACAGTTTTAGAGAGTTAGTCCATAATAATCATTGTGGGAAGCAGACACGTGCAATGCTGGAGGAATAACGGAGAGCCCTACATCCTGAGCCACAAGCAGTAGTCAGAGACCTGCACCTGGCATGGACTTCCTAGTGGCACACCTCCTCCAACAAGACCACACCTCCAAATCCTTCTCAAACAGTTCCATTAACTGGGGTCCAGACATTCAGACATGAGCCTATGGGGCCATTCTCATTTAAAACCACCACAGGTGTTAGAGGGGGTGGGGATACTTTCAAAGCAACAACCATTTGAGTTTGATAGGAAATTACAAAATAACATCAGGCTTAAAGAAGCTGAGAAACTTTCACTAACTTGTTTTTATTGCTTGCTCATTAGGATGAGAAAGACAGGAATTTGAAGTTAATTTGGATTCAACATTTTAAAAATAATACATGCTTAACTATGAGAGGCTATAAAAACATGAGAAGACAAAAGCTCTCAAGTTTATTTGTGTAATTCAGCCTACAGACATCTTGGATTGGCTGTGCCGTTGCCCGTATTACCTGCTGTCTTAGGATTTCTCTTGCCGTGATAAACACTGACCAAAAGCAAACTGGGGAGGAAAAGTTAACGCTCTAGCTGAAGCAGACAGAGACCATGGAGGAGTGCTGTTTGCTGGCTTGTGCCTCATGGCTTGGTCAGCCTGCTTTCTTATACCGTCCAGGACCAGCAGCCTGTGAATGTCATCACTCACAGTGGGCTGGGCCCTCCCACATCAGTTATTACATAAAATGTACCGTAGTCTGAATCAAAATACCATCCTCTCAGGTGTCGCTAGCCTGTGTCACGTTAACAAAAAAAGAGCAGCATACACATAAAGGATTGGTGTCTGTGGAGGGCAGTTTTGTGTCCTCCGGGTGATCCAGAATGTAGGAGTGTAAAACCTCTTCTCTCATTACAATACTGGCCCAGTTTTGAAGAAAATGTTAGATATTTTTGATTTAAAAAAATTGAGCCTTTTACTGGGTGAGGGAGTGGAACCACATATGTGAAAAAATATTTTGATTCTGTATTTTATTTTTAACTAAACCTTTCTACTCTTACCTAATGTCAAAACCTATTCAAAAAAAATTTGTTCTCATTTTTTTTTTTAAAGATTTATTTACTTATTATATATACAGCATATGTGACTGCAAGCCAGAAGAGGGCACTAGATCTCATTACAGATGGTTGTGAGCCACCATGTGGTTGCTGGGAATTGAACTCAGGGCCTCTGGAAGAACAGTCAGTGCTCTTGACTGCTGAGCCATCTCTCCAGCTCCCATTGTTCTCATTCTTGAAAGTAATTTTGCGTTTATATTTAGCTCACAGGTTTTCTGTTGGAAGCACCCATAGCAAAGTAGTGTTCTCAATAAGGACTTTACTCCCCTCTGAAAGAATGCCAAAGTTGACATAGGACTGTGTCATTTCTCAGAGTCTTTTGTCTTTTTAGCCTATTCCAGAACCCAAAGGTGGCCGCCTTATCCAGGTTGAAGGCTACTGGATTTCAGTTGGAGACAAGGAGCCTACAATAGATGAAACATATGTTCTTACGTCTTCTGTTAAGCTGAACTTGAGAGATATAGTCCGCGTGGTCTCTGCAGGGTATGTGTGGGTTTCACTCCTGCTACTGTGACATTCCTACAAGAGGCACGGTGTTCACTTAGCCTGCTTCCCTAAGCTTTGACAGAGCTTTGCTGGGACTCACTTGGCTAACTGAATTACTGCTTTCTAAAAATCATTGCCCTAGGTTGTGTTGTGCTTGTGTGATTGGTGGGAAAGACTTAAAGACGTGATTTTGACCAACATTGTAGTTGTTTTGTGTTTCTGGAGAGGTGGTTAAGTGGTTGTGAGTGCCTGCTGCCTGCTGTTCTTTGAGAAGACCTGCGTCTGGTTCCCAGCACCCATGTCCAGTAGACTTGCATACATATGCACATGCACACTTACACACACACACACACACACGCAGACAAAAACATCCAAAAATAGAAATTGAAAGTAAAGTTGCTTTGTTATTTTGTTGATTAACATTTCTTACTTATTATTAGATAAGTGACTAACAGTTAATTCCACTTTTTCTTACAAATACTGCCAGAGAGGCTGGAAGTGCTCACCTTAGTGTCTTGAGAAACGGTTGTTCTATAGACCTATCGTCTCGAGACCGGGCATGGTCTGTGAGCCTTTAGTCCTACTCCAACCCCAGCTCCCCTGCTTTGACGGGAGAGTCCCAACCAGTTTACTCAGGATTCAAGTTACCTCAAGTAACTTTGGAGATTTGCACTGTAGTTGACAAAAATGTTATATATACACATATATATATATACATATACATACATACATACACACACACATACACATATATGTATATATGTTCAGCCAGGCATGATGGTACACTCCTTTAATCCCAGCACACTGAGGCAGAAACAGACAGATCTCTGTGAGTTGCAAGGCCAACCTGGTGTACATAGCAAGTTCCAGGCCAGCCAGAGCTACATAGTGAAACCCTATCTCCAAACAACAACAATCATAGAACCTTCTCAATGCCTGAGTATCTAAAGGTACTCTTTTTAGCTTCCCTCCTCTTCTCATCTCTTTTTCTAATTGCTTTGTTGACCAATATTTTACAGAACTTATCCAGTGCTCATACAGGGTGAAACATCAGTTGGTAAAACAAGTCTGATACGATGGCTGGCTGCAGCTACTGGCAACCACTGTGTGCGAATCAACAATCACGAGCACACAGATATTCAAGAATACATTGGTTGTTATACGTCTGACACCTCTGGGAAGCTTGTCTTCAGTGAAGGTAGTGTTGTTACTACATTGCTTGGATGTAGATTTTCATGCTTTTAGACCCAGTTCTTATTTTTATAGTCTTTTCTAACTGAGGCACAAGAACTATATCATAATAGAAGATAGTTAAGGCTAATTCATAGGGCAGTGGAATTCCTGCATTGGGCCAAATTTTGAACAAGACAAGGTATAGAGATTCAATGACTAGGGTAAAGAGGGAGGTTTGGAATGGATAATGAGAATTTGGTGAGTTGATAAAACTAGATGTGAGAGAGAAAATTTAACAGGTTGAATAAGAGATATTTGTCAGCCCTGGCTCCTCTTGTGGGTAGGAAAAAACCATGTCAATTGCAAGTCTTATTTCTTGGATCAGTAGTATCACAGATTGTTTGAGGATCACAACTAGCTGCAGAGAGTAATTTGCTTGGAGTTGTAATGATTGTGTAGGACTTTTGGTTGTACATACACATTTTAATCCTTGTCATTTCTTCCTAGGGGTTCTTATTGATGCTATGAGAAAAGGCTATTGGATTGTCTTGGATGAATTAAATTTGGCACCTACTGATGTGTTAGAGGCACTCAACAGACTGTTGGATGATAACCGTGAACTGCTCATAACAGAAACACAGGAAGTTGTTAGGGCACACCCTCGCTTCATGCTTTTTGCCACTCAGAACCCCCCAGGGCTTTATGGAGGCAGAAAGGTATGTAACATTTGCCTCCAGAATCTGTTTATTATTATGTGGAGTGGTAAATTCCTTGTTAGGAATGGGACATTTTTGTCTCTCTTTGCATTTTTGTGGTGAATAGCAGGACTGCTACTTTTGTAAATCGAATAGGTGCTTTTTAAAAATAGGATATTAATTAAAATGTGATTACATCACTCCCTTTACTCTTTCCAACCACTTCCATTATCTCTTCTTCTATCCTTTTCCATGTTCCTCCCAAGTCCCTGTCAAATTGATGGCCTCTTTTTCTTTGTTTATTGTTACATGTATAGATAGATATATTATGGATAGATTGGTAGATAGACAGAAGTACAAATACATAAATAAAACCTGCTGAGTCTCTTTTGTTTATGTCTGTATGACTTTAGGGCCGATCACTTTGTATTAGCTATCTAGTCATGTGCTCATTGTTAATAGGCCTTTCATGCACACACATTTTATTTTTTTTCATTGCCTAGGTGCTGTCTAGAGCCTTCAGGAACCGGTTTGTGGAGTTACACTTTGATGAGTTGCCCAGTTCTGAGTTGGAAACAATCTTGCACAAGCGATGCAGTTTGCCGCCGTCTTATTGCAGTAAATTGGTTAAAGTCATGTTGGACCTTCAGGTATTTCATATCCTCATCTGAACTTAAATTTAGGTGGACTACATTGATTAGCATTGGCATCACAATTTGATAGTTCTCTCCAGCAGGAGCACATCTGTCCATTTAGTTCTAGAGAGGAAGGCTTTTGTTTGGTTGGTGGGTTTGTTTTGTTTTGGGGCGATCTTGTTCTACAATATACCTGTTAATGTCCATGTTTTGCATGTGTGCAGGGGTTGCAGACTCTGATTGCTGCGCTGAGTCTCCGGCTCCTGTGTTAGCACTTCGGAAAGCAGCGCTTTTATCGCTACAGATTTTCATGATAGTAGTTTCCTAGCTGTGAATATTATTTGCAATTTTTGGCAAACTACTTATTTTTTCAAGACTGTTTTCTTACGTTGCCTGGAGTAGCCTAGAACTTGTGACTTTTGTTTTGTTTTCCTTTATAATAAAGATGTGAACCAACGAGGTGGTTCAGTGGGTCACAACACTTGTGCAAACCTGACGACCTGAGTTAGATCCCCAGAACACACTGCAGCAAGGAGAGAACCAACATTTGAAAACTGATCTCCGACCCGAGCTTACAGATAAAATAAATCTAGAGATGATGTTGGTTAAATCTGTGGTTATAACTTTTGAGCGGCGGACATGATTACCTCTCTTCATACTTCTCTTTTGTTAACTATAAAACTTCAGTTGGTTCCCTCCACCCTAAGGCTGGTGATAGATTCAGGGCATTGCACACACTAGTGAAACGTTCTACCAGCCCCTAAGGTTTGTCAGCTTGGGAGGCAGAGGCAGGTGCCTAATGTTCAAGGCCAGCCTGGTCTACAGAGTGAGTTCCAGGACAGCCAGGGCTACACAGAGAAACCCTGAGGGGGATGTTGTTTATCCGAAATTAATTAAATTGGGTTCTAGAAAGGTATTAATATTCTTGGTCACAACTTCATGTGTCTTGTGGGTTTTTGTTTGTGTTTTACAACCCATTGGGTCCAGTTAATGCTGTCGGCATGAGCACAGGCAGCTTAACAGTATTCACACTCCTCAAAAGAAATGATTCCTCCTCCCTCAGGAGTCATCAGTTACCAATAGTGCATCAGTTTCATTCAGGTGGGGCCTGTGAGCCCCTCCTTCATCCATGTTTGAATTTTGACTTGTTTGGTCTTGTTATACAGGTAACCCATAGCTGCTCTGAATTGATGAGTGCAACCATGTCAGATGTTAGCATTTCCCAGTGCTCTTCCCCATCTTCCAGCTCTA
Organism: Peromyscus melanophrys; assembly: GCA_902168415.1. NCBI lineage: Eukaryota > Metazoa > Chordata > Mammalia > Rodentia > Cricetidae > Peromyscus > Peromyscus melanophrys. Next base: position 11,058 of record CABHPR010106299.1, read on the forward strand.
GCATTCTTTCTCCCTCCTTTTCCACGATGTTTCCTAAGCCTTTCTAAAGTTGATATAAATGTCCCATTTAGGGCTGAACATTTATAGTCATTCGAACTATTATTAACTCTTTACATTGACTGTTGCTCACTGTTAAAAGACTTTCTCTGACCAAGGTTAAAAAGGGCACTGATTTATAAACAAAAGTAGAAGGCAGATAACAAAATGTCTCTTTAGTAAAGTATCCATAGTAGATTGCTCCCTAGGACCTATGTCTTCACTAGCCATGGGCTTTTGATCAGGTTTACATTACCAGGTATGAATTCCCTCCTGTGGAGCAGGCCTCAAATACTATCAGAATACAGTTAGTTACCTGCATAATCATGGCACTGCTGCATTAGTGGGTACAGTTTAGTTTGCCTGGCAGATCAGTGCTGTGGTATTCTGTCCACTGCTGGGTAAGTTTATTACTCACTTTTTCTCCCCCAGCAAACTGTAGAGTTCCCTTTTATACTCTGAAAGGTAGTTGGCAGGGAGGAAGATTCCAGATCAGTCCCAACATGATTTCTTTGTCCTACAACCAAAGTATGTTGGGTCTTCAGTAGTAGGATTTTACCATCTAGTTATTTATAGCGGGCAACGAAAAGCAGTGGCATGTGTTGTTTTGACCAACAACTCATAGGCAGTTATCTTATATCTGGCACAGATCTTTTTTATAGCTCATGTCTTCTGAGAGGAGTATTGTTTACCCTTGCAGGTGCCTCTGTTCAAATTCCTTCTAATTTTTAGAGTTTTGTAATTATTTTGTAATTAATTTACAAAGTAGTTGGTTTCCATAAGGGACTTTCCTGCATCTTTAGTTTCAGTTAATCCACCCTCCGCCCTTTCTTTTCCCCTTGCCTCCTGCTCTCTTTCCCACTTTATCCCCAGTGTCCTCCTTCTCTTTCTTATCACACATGTTCTGCTGTCTCCTAGCCCCAATTGTCTTTTATCTTTCATACTATTTATTCTCTTTTCTGTATGGGAGATGGAATTTCTTTATTTATTGTTTTTGCATATTAGTTTGAACATTTTTTCCAGATAATTGTAGGTCATTTGCATTTCTGAGAAATTAAATCTAATAAAATGAATTTGTTAAGAAATTTATGTAAGATATAATTTATGCTTTCTATTTAGTATAGTAAGAATCAGTTATTTGTTTTTATACTTTAATAGTCCTACCGTAGACGGTCCTCGGTGTTTGCTGGAAAGCAGGGGTTTATTGCTCTTCGAGATCTGTTCCGATGGGCTGAAAGATACAGATTGGCTGAGCAGACTGAGAAGGACTATGATTGGCTACAACATTTAGCCAATGATGGTATGTTTTAAATCATAAAATGATGCCAGATGTGTTATTAAAACAAATGCTAATTTGTGTATGGTACATTCATTTTCTGATTTGTTCCAGAAGCGGCCTTTCTCCCTCAGCCTTCCTTGCTCTTGTGAACAGTCATGGTTCTGGCAGGCCTCTGCTTCCTTGTGGTTTTCTTAGTTTAGGCTGGGTCTTGCTTTTCAGCTTTGAATTGTGCGAAGTTCATGATTCTCTTGCCACCTCCTGTGAGTGCTGGGATTATAGACAAGAACCACTATGCCCAGCTTCTGTGGGTTTTCTAACCCTACTTTAGTGGCTGTGTGTGGAAAGTGGGCTCTAACATGGCCCCTTTAGAAATTACACAGGAGATTGGTAGCTTGTTACCTTTGGTGTGGTGACCAAAGATAGTCCAAACACTGATCTGGTTATTTTAGTTTAATGCATGGAAAGAGTTTATGTTATTTGCCATGAACCAAAGAGCGTATTTTGTACTCTTTTGGAAAGTCATTAATATGGACCTTTTAAAATAAGGAGCATAAATAAAATTGGCCTGTGAGAGTTCTTTATTTCCCACTCTGGTACTAAAGTGGCTTGCTGGGGATTAGTCCTGTTATTACAGTTCATGGGACAGGATCCCAACTCTGGGAGAATGATCTTTAGAAGGTAAGTTCTGGCCACTTAGCTTCTAACACCCTAATGGAAAAAATGGTCAAGTAGGAAAGGAGTTTATTCAGTATGACTGTGCTAGGAAGACCTGGCTGGGGCTGGCTGGGGCATGGGACAGACGCACACAGTCTAATGTCTTCAGTCCTGTCCTAGGAGCTAATGAGCTTTTGGAGGACAAGAAGTGGGTGTAGTTAAGCAGTATCTATGGCCCAGTGGATCATTTCTTAGGGTTGATTACACCGTGTGCTGTCAGCAGTAAGAAAGCTGCTGCTGCCTCAGAGTGGATTTAAATCTGGTCAAAGAATGTTTATCCATTAGAGCCGGATTTGTTTTGTTTTGTTTGTTTTTGGAATAAAAGGTAGGACTGTAGGAGAGGACAACTCGGAGAAAGGACAAAGCTAGGTGGGCAAGATGCTATTAGGCCTTCAAGGTTAGCACATTGGCTGCACACTCCTAGGAGCTGTCGTGGTTAAAGGTGGCCATTGACAGTCTGTTGATTATGATGCCTCTGTGGACGGACCTTGGTGATACCAATGCTCTATAATCCTAGCACTTAGACTGAGGCTAGCCTGGGTGGCATAATGAGACTCTGTTGGAGGGGATAGATAACACATTTTCATGCTGTTCTTTTAAAGTAGTAACACATGATGAAGCATTTTTATCTGTGTGTACCCATGTAAGTCACTACTCACACTGAGATTTAGAGTATCCCCAGATCTCAGAAGTCACTATTCACACTGAGATTTAGAGTATCCCCAGATCTCAGAAGTCACTACTCACACTGAGATTTAGAGTATCC
>CABHPR010106299.1:20212-30871 GCA_902168415.1 Peromyscus melanophrys
TAGAAAGTAAAGGGACTGACTGGGACTGGAGTACTGCCATTGCTGCCACTTGCTCCTTGAGGCCCTGAAGTTCTCCACAGCATCAGGAAACGGGTGACAATGCCAGCGTGAGGGGTGTCCTAGAGATGGATGTGGTGACATCTGTGAGGATCCACTAAACTTTATTCACTAGCAGAGGGAATAAGAGAGGATCCCCTGTTTGCCAGAGTCACTTCTTTTCAAAGGACTAGTTCTTTAGCTTCAAAAGCTTTTAATTCTCATTAGCCATTGTGTTTCTTATAGCTGTCTCCTGCCTTAAGAAACCGATTTACAGAAATATGGTGCCCTCAAAGCGCAAGGCGTGAAGACTTAATTCAAATAATAAATCATAATCTTCGTCCAGGATTGTCTCTGGGCAGAATAGGTCATAAAGGTGAGTTTGCAGGTAGTGTTGGTGATGGGTTGGAGGGGAGTGACTATTCTTGTATGAAAATTATGTTGAGTCAGTGTGTTACAAAAATAAAAAAGGCAGGAATAGGAGCACGACAGATCTTGGGAAATACAGCATTTGACTCTTACCGTCTCTGAAAGTCTTTTCCCAATGTTTCTCTCTTTCTATTTTCATAGGTTGTTTGTATATGTATGTATGCATAGTTTACGTGTGTGGACACGTGGAGACAGACTGAAGTTAGGACTGTCTGCCATTGTTCTCTTACTCGCTGAGGCAGGTCTTTTAGTCACCCCCATAATACACCAGTGGCTCTGGGGATCTCCTTTACCTCCTGAGACTGGAATTAAACCAGGACACCATGCCTACCCAGCATTCATGTGGGCACCGGGGATCTGAGCATAGGTCCTTAGGTTTGGGTGGTAATCACTTTAAGCTCTGAGCCATATCCTTTACCCTTTTAATCATTATTACCTTGAAGAGTTTTTATTTGACTATTCATTTTTATGTGTCATAAATGAATCTTTTACTCGAGTCTGCTTTCAAGTGTTCATCTTACTATAAACACCTAAAAACAAAGGAAATCAGAATAATATTTAAAAACTCATATACAAGTGTACTGGAGTTGGCAAGTCTTAAAACATCAAGTCTAAATAGGTTTTTAAAGCTTACATTGGTTTAATGTCTGTTTTTATTGTAGACACCAATTGGACTAAACTAGGAACCTAGATTTGGTTCTAAGACTCAACATACAGTACTTTGTAGATCCCTTTTTCTACTTAATAATACAGAAAAGACACAGGATGCTTTGGGATTTTTGTTGTTGTTATTGTTGACATGCTTTTGAAACATGTCCTGATAGATGGTTCTGAAAACTGGACAGTTGTGAGAATCGCCTCCATATTACCTGCTGTCGCCCCGCTGTTTGAAGAGAAATTGGCACTGCAGTCACCCAGCATAGGCACCCTTTTTTAAAGACTAGAGACATGGAGCATGGCGCGTGAGGCAGACATGGCATAATAATTTTCAGTTTTTCATCTGGTGGTTGATCAGCGATACAGTGTAAAATCTTTTTGTTTTATTTTGATAGAGGGTCTTGGCTAGGTTGCCTAGGCTAGCTTCACACTTAGGATCCTTCTGCCTCAGCCTTCCAAACACTAGACTAACAAGCATATTCACCACACCTGGCTTGTTCCCTACCTCCAAATGTTTACTGTTCATTTCAGAAGTTTTATATAGAGTTCTTTACATTTCATTGACGATGCTTTGAATCTTTATGTACTACTTAAGGATGTTCTTTATTTTCAATTATTTTATGATAAAAATCTTTAGAAGAACAGCCATTCAATTTGAATCATGAGACAAATTTGTGTGAAGCCTCACTCCATTAGCCAAATGGATGAATGCCTAAATTAGAAAACTACACATAAATGAAAGAACTAAACTAATGCCACTGAACAGGTGGCAGTCAGTACCCATTACGGTAGAAGAAATACCAACAGGTGCACATTCACAAAATGTCTCATAGAAGCTAAGAAGTATAGACCTTGCCTCCCCTCTGTTCTGGGATGTCTCAGAAAACAGTTACTTTTGCTTCGTTCCAAGGGGCTGACATAGCTGAGGTGATGCTGGATTTCATTGACTGGCTGACTCACCAGGAGTTTGGACGAAAGTGTGTGGTCAGTATCAGAGATATTCTGTCTTGGGTTAACTTCATGAACTCAATGGCGGAGGAAGCTGCTGTGAGAAGGCTAGAGACCATCTCTCCTGTGACGTCTTTTGTCCATGCCGCATGCCTAGTGTATATAGACGGAATAGGTTCAGGTATGTTTTCTTTTGGGCACAGTAGGCTGTCAAGAGGAGAGTGGGAAAAGGGAACAAAGCCAGACCATATATTTTAGAATCACTTCAATTGGATATTTCCAATACTCAGCCCCTTTTCCTCTTTATATTATTTGAAAACGTTGGCACTTTTCAGAGGTAGACTAGGTCCTTTAGGGAAAAAAAAAGTGGTTAGCCAGGGAGAAAGCTCAGTACATAAAGGAATTTGTCACCAAGAGTAATGACCTGAGTTTGATCCCTCAAACCCACATTGTAGAAGGAAAGAACTGACTCCCACAAGCTGTCCTCTGACCTCTCTTCATGTGCTGTGGTACTTGTGTATATCTCCCCCTCCCACACACACACACACAATAAGTAAATTGAGGAACCAAACGACCAATAGCGTTATATATTGTCTCCAGATCAGTTTGTGATTGGGTGACATCAGTTCATCCCTGAAAACGCTGCTTTATAAATTGAGGAGAATGTTGGATGTGCGTTCTTCCTTTTTCCTTAGGGATGCTTTACATTGGAAGCTGTATTTAGCCTGTAGTTCTGCTGAGGTCCTTTTCCTCCCCAAAGGTCTGAGCTGTCACTGATCACAGTGGGTTTGATGGTGCTACTCCCTCATGTCCTGATACTCTCTTATAGGAGTAACTTCCTCTGGGTTTGGTACGGCCCTCTTGGCTCGAGAAGAATGTCTGAAATTCCTCATAAAGAAACTTTCCAAGGTAGTCCGACTGACAGAATGTCAGAAAGATGAGCTGAAGATTTATGATAGACAGAAACCCAAAGAATTCACTGGTGTGGATGACCTTTGGGGAGTTCCCCCGTTCTTTATACCAAGAGGTAAGAGTGGTCTTAAATGAGTGGTTGCCCCCTCCTGTAGCTTATAAACATACTTCTGTTAGGGCTTAGTTCGTGTGTGTGACGCAGGATTATTTTCACACGGTGAAGTTCTAAACCCCACTAACGCTAGCAAGCCCGGGAGTGAACTACATAGCCCTGCTGTCATAATGCATCTTAACTGTAAATTCTATTCTCTTTTACAAAACCAGGTTTGTGAATCCTTAAGAGCTGGTAGTTTTCCTCAGTCTTCCCCTCTGGGCATCTGCCATAACCTGGCTGTTGTGCAGAGACGTAGAAAATGTCTGTTCATGGAGTTGGGTAATGAATTAATGGTTAAATAAGAAATTAAGTGTAAGAGACAATAGATTTCACTTCTGATCCTGGCTCTTCTGCTCGTTAAATTTCCTTTGCCAAATATTTGTTCATTAATTTTGTGGTGCTAGGATTGAACCCAGGGTCTCTGGCATGATTACACATCTCCGGCAGCAGCACTCTTAATATTTATGACTGTTACTTCCGTGTCAGCGTCATCTGTTGTCTAGTCCCTTCCTCTGTGAGTAATAATTATCGAGCAGATGAAATGTACAGAGGCACAGTGATAGTTAGGGAAATACCTCCTCAAAATGATGGATTATACTAAAGATGTGTAGTACTTGAAGTGTAGTTTGTGAAAGAGATGTCGGCTGCTAGACCTATCTTTGTGGTGTGTGTGTGTAGTAAGTAATGGAAAGATGGTTTGTACTAGGCACAGTTGAGAAAAGTGTGTTATGGGCTTCAGAATTCCTGTAAGGCATTTTATAGATCCAGAACTGGGAGAATCCTGAAAGAGGGCATAAACATGTTCACTCTAGTAGTACTCACTGATGGTAGCCTGTCTGATGGATAGATATCCTTGGGTTGAGAGGTTTATAGGATTTGGTTATACTCAACTTGTGTCTCACTGTGCTTTTCTTTACTTAAGGACCTGTCCTGAATGGGCACAACATTGCTGACTATGCACTCAGTGCAGGCACCACAGCTATGAATGCCCAAAGGCTCTTAAGAGCTGCTAAACTGAGCAAACCTATTCTCCTGGAGGGCTCACCTGGTGTTGGCAAGACAAGTTTGGTGGCTGCATTAGCAAAGGCTTCAGGAAATACCCTGGTTCGAATCAACTTGTCAGAGCAGACGGTAAGCTTTGGCAACCTAAAATGCATATGGGATAAAGAGAAGTAGGATTGTCTGTCTACTTATAAGGATTTCTGATGAAAAATCATGACTCTTAGCACCAAAACTATGGCATGCAGGGATAAGTATCACAGAAGTATCCAAACTAAGTGTTCTGCATTCTTCATAGCTGGCACCTGCAGTATTCTTCTCTTATTTAGATGTTTTAATTCAAATTTTCTTTTCACAAAGCACTACTCATTTCTGTATGTAACGTACCATTTAATCTTTTTCCCCTTTCTCAAAAATCTTAGAAGTAAAGTAACTTTTTAAAAGTCTTCTGAAAATGTGAGACAGAGATGAAAAATTGATCAGGATCTGGGAGCAAGGCCCTGGCATTGTTACTGCTTTTGCTAATGTTTGTGCTAAAGCTCACCAATTAATCTCCAAGAAGAACTAATGATCTGAGCATCTGTTCAAGGAGATTGATACTTGGTGCATTTTGATCAGAAAATTCTTAGGGCATGCTTGGGCTCCTGACAAGAGTGTCCACAATAGTTGGGACACTACATGAAAAAGAGAAAAGGTCAGGGTCAGGGAATATTGTATGAGGTCCACCCAAGCATTTATCATTTGAGAGTTAACGGTTTTACGTTCCGGTAGATTTATTTTTCTTTCTTATGTGTTTGTTTTCTCTTTGGTAATGATGAGATCTTTTGTTACAGGACATAACTGATCTGTTTGGAGCAGATCTACCTGTGGAAGGTGGCAAAGGTGGAGAGTTTGCCTGGTGTGATGGCCCCTTGCTGGCAGCTTTGAAAGCAGGCCATTGGGTTGTGTTGGATGAGGTGAGCATCAGGACCAAGATGGGATCACAGATGGGTGAAAAGCAGTCGGAAGATGCAAAACCAGGTGTTTTAGTGGAGGAGTTCATGGAAAGGACAGACCACACTAGTAAAAAGATCCTTTAATTTCATTACTAGTAAGAAATGTCCCTTGGCAGAGTGCACATGCAGAAGGGTAATTCATTTTGTCTTCCTCGGTTCACTGGCATTCCTTTACCAAGATGTACTTCATATTGAATTTTCACTAGAGAAAAACCACATCTTTCTGTATTCTCATGTCTCCGGCAAGCTTGCTGTATTCACATTTATTTCAGAAGTGCTTTATAAATTGTGTCAACCACTTGAGGTTTTGATAATGTTCCAGGGTAGCTAGGAATATGTATATACACACACAATGATATACAAAAGTATAAAAATCAGTAAATGATCCAAGTTAGATATATATTTAGTGAATTACTCATCTGAATTGAAAGCCTACCGTGAGACATGCTAAGTACTGAATCTTTTGGGAGCATTCAGTCTTAATTCAGAAAGTGGCTGGATGAGGATGGCAGTTTCACGATGCACACCTCTCCCCTGGTCCTGGATAACAAGGGGAGGGTTCTATGAGAATCAGTCAGCTGATTTGCTGTCTGTTGCTCAGGGCAGATACCAAGGAGAGACAGATACCGTGGTTCTAGAGGGGAGCAGGTGGGAATATTTATTAGTCAGCAAAAGAGAAAGCTTAGATTTAAGCTAAAGGCCACACTGGCTGTATTCAAACTTGCATTCAGGGATTGCAGGACATTCTAGAGTTGGATACCCACTTAGAGGAACTTTCTATTTGGGAATATTCAGAAGACTTCACTGTGTTTATAAGACATGATGAGGTTCTGGTAGAAATAACTCAAGACGATTGCATTGTAGTGATTTGCATTCTTCCACTTAGTTTTTCAGTGTTACCTAAAGACCACTCATGTCTCATATCTGTGAGCTCTGACTCAGAATCTGAAGGCCTATATTTAGTTAGTTCTTTTCATTCTTCATGTCCCCAATCACAAAACTATTGAAAGTTAACTCTAGTGTAGTTGGGTGTTTCTCGTCCCAACTCTTCGTTCCCAAATACCTAGCATCCGCTTCCCAAATAACCACACAGAAGCTTATATTAATTATAAATGCTCGGCTGATAGCTCAGGCTTGTTACTAGCTAGCCAACTCTTACACTTAAATTGACCCATAATTCTTACCTGTTTAGCCACATAGCTTGGTACCTTTTCTCAGTATGGCATTCTCATCTTGCTTATCTGCCCTTGCTGGTAACTTCTGACTCTGTCCTTCCTCTTTCCAGAATTTTCCTAGTCTGGCTCTTGCTCAATCTCTTCCTGTCCCGCTATCAGGCAATCAGCTTTTTATTAGCCAGTGAGAGTAATACATAGTCATAGTGTACAAAAAGATTGTTCTGTAGCACTGTAGACCCACTTTGTGTTTTCATATCACAAATTTGAAACCCACTTGAGGATTTTGTTCAGTATTCGAGGGTGTTATTACAGAGACCAGTGTAAGTTCATTATAATGGACATAATTAAATGTGTTCGGAATATTTTAAAAGTTGTTTTGTTATGTTTGGTTTTTTTTAAGTTTAGTCTGTATGTTTCCTTATCTTAACTTATATGTGGGTAGGATCAATGGTTTGCTGGTTAAGAGCACTTGTTGCTCTTTCAGAGAATGGCTGTTCAGTTTCCAGTACTTACATTAGTGGTTCACAACCATCTATAACTCCAGTTCCAAGGGATCCAAGAGCTTCTTCTGACTTCAGCAAGCTCCAGGAACACATGTGGTGCACATACATACATGCTAGTACAGCACTAATGCACATAAAATAAAATAGATAAATCTAGCCGGGCGGTGGTGGCGCACGCCTTTAATCCCAGCACTCGGGAGGCAGAGGCAGGCGGATCTCTGTGAGTTTGAGGCCAGCCTGGGCTACAAAGTGAGTTCCAGGAAAGGCGCAAAGCTACACAGAGAAACCCTGTCTCAAAAAACCAAAAAAAAAAAAAAAAAAAAAAATTTAAAGTCATATACAGGCTTTATATTCATACATACTTATATAAAATTATATATATATTTAAATTTATATATAATAAAGTTTACACCTACCCCAAATCTCTTACAATATATGAGAAATAAAATTTGAGTTTCTCTGACTTCAATCAAGAAAACCTATTTTACTTTACTACCCATAATTACTGCCTTGTCTTTTGTTCTAGTTATACACTGAAATAATGAAACAAATATTTGCACTTTCTCTTCCAAACAGCTTAATCTGGCTTCTCAGTCCGTACTAGAAGGACTCAATGCTTGCTTTGATCATCGAGGAGAAATCTATGTTCCAGAGCTAGGCATGAGCTTTCAAGTTCAGCATGAAAAGACCAGGATTTTTGGTTGTCAAAATCCCTTTAGACAAGGAGGTGGAAGGAAGGGCTTGCCCAAGTCTTTCCTTAACAGATTCACTCAGGTAAGATTCCTGCTGCCCTGGAAACCAGTTGATGCTTGCATGTCCACTCTGTATATGATAGAGGACTTGCTGAATGGTCCTCCTTCCCTGTCTTTATCCTGTGTGTACTGTGACCTGGAGACTTTGGTGTGTTATCATTTAGAAGACAGTGAGGTTACTGCCCTTATAAGGACTTTATAAATGTGCTCTGGCATAGAGGCTGGTCATTAATGATTTCAAGTGATGATCTTTTACAGGTTGTATAATGAAAGTAATGTATTTCAGGATTAAAATTGAGAATAGAAAAGTGCCATGAGTTGGGCATGGTGTCACATGCATTTAATCCAGCACTCAGAAAGCAGAGGCACGTGGGTCTCTGTGAGTTCAAGGCCAGTCAGGACTGTGCAGTGAGACCCTGTCTCCAAAAAAAAAATTCCACGAATAAAATCCAGTATCCCTCCTTCTATCATTAGCAAAATCTAAAATGTTATATATATCTTTATTCATTTTTGCAAAGGGATGTGTTTATACACATGCTTATTTTAGTTGGTATTTTTTTCACAGTTTGATTAATTTGGAATTTTGAAAGTGCCTCTAGATGTTAGCTCTAATATCCTGTTCATTGATAATTAAGAACTTTTTGAGTATCATTTAATAATGTTTATTGTACTGGAGAGGTGGCTCAGCAATTAAGAGCACTGGTTGCTTTTAGAGAGGACCCTGGTTGATTCCCAACATGGCTGCTCACAACCATCTGTAACTCCAGTCCCAGGGGATCTGACACTCTCTTCTGACCTCAACTGGCACCAGGCACAAATGTGATAAACATACATGCATGCAGCCAAAACAACTAACACACATAATAAAATTAACTTTTAAAAAAGAATGTTCATTTTGAAAATTGTCAAATACAAAAAGGTTGGGTGAATTTTAAAGCAATCATGTTCATACTAACAGTCGGAATCTGAAAGTATTTAAGAATACTTGTAGGAAATTGTTGAAAACAAATGTAATCTAAAAGTAAATTGCACGGGTCTCTTTTCTCTAATTTACTAGATAAAGCTTAAAAGCCAAGCCTGTTGTCTATGTTTCGAAACTAGTTCTTCATTGTAAGAAATTTCTAAAACTCAATTATTGCTCTTTTATATTAAGTAGCACATAGCATTGTAGGGTTGTCGTTTTCTAGAGAAAAGCATTGATATTGTGTGATGTTTGGGTTTTATAGGTCTTTGTGGATCCCCTTACAGTAGTTGACATGGAGTTCATTGCCAGTACTTTGTTCCCAGCCATTGACAAAAATATTGTTAAGAAAATGGTAGCTTTCAATAACCATGTAAGTACCAACTTGTATTTTCCTTGCTCTTTTAAACCATCATTTCCTCAGAACAAGACTACCAGATTCCCGGTCTACCGAAAGAAAATTACAGTATTCTGCACGTTTGTAGTGGGATGTGTGCTACCCTTTGATGGCTGTGTCCTTTCTACATTGTGGGCATAGCAGTGATGCATGCACGGTCTTCTTGGCCTTTGGAAGTTTAGGTTAGAGGAGTCATTTGAATCAAAATTATTGATTTCCATTTTTGATCCCATATGTATATGTAACATAATGTTAGTACATAGGGCAGTGCTGATAGGATATCATTTTCAGTAAGAATGTCTTATTTCTAGATTGATCATGAAGTGACTGTTGAGAAGAAATGGGGGCAAAAAGGGGGACCCTGGGAATTCAACCTGCGAGACCTCTTCCGCTGGTGTCAGCTGATGCTGGTTGACCAATCTCCCGGCTGCTATGATCCCAGTCAGCATGTGTTTCTAGTTTATGGAGAAAGGATGAGAACCAGGGAGGACAAAGAAAAAGTGAGTCTCCTGCATCTTCATTTACCTTTCTTGCTAAAAACTGATTTCTTCTGAAGATAGAAGAGTCTCAGAAAAACACCAGAGCACTTGGAAATTCAGACCTTCCTAGAACATATGAAGCATTCCCCTATCCTAGCACAGTTCTGAATCTAGACAATTTGCTTCTGTGTCTATAATTCCCCATAGTCGTGAACCTTAGACCAGAACTGTCAGGACTTGCCTGGTTTCTATTTTTAGCATGATTCAAATAGAAACAGCATGGTCTTCCATAAAGAGCTTGATCTCTCTCACCTGCTTTCTAGGTACAAACAAGAGTATTGTTGTAACCCAGCAGAACAGAAGGATTTGCTGGGAGTTTTATTGTTAGGTTCGTAATTAACTGTCAAATTATAACGTATTTTATCTAGAAAGCATAAGTAGATATAAAGAGAAGATAATTTTTTTCCTTTTTTTTTCTGTTTTGTTTTGTTTTTCCCCAATAAGAGAAGTTAATTTGTATCTAAATGAGCTGTAAATACACCTTTGTAAAGAGAACGTGACAGTCATCCTGTACCTCTGTCCTCTGACTGAGTTTACTATGTTGCCCAGGCTGGTCACAAGTGTCTGGACTCATGTGATCTTCCCGCTTCAGTCTCCCCTGTGAAGACCACAGGCATGCTTCACCATACCCTGTTCTTGTGCATTTGGGTTTGTGCTAGAGTCTTACAATGACGTCTCCAAACAGGTGTGGCAGGAAGTGCTGTCAGTCATGGAGTCTTAGAGGAAGCAGAGGCAGTTGATAGGGTGGACCTAGTTAGGTGCTCTATGCTTTGCCCGGTGTTATTTTCTACTCAGTCTCACCATTTCAAATGGGATTAATTGGAGAAGAGAGAGATGGCTCAGGGCTAAGAATGCTGGCTGTACGAGCATGAAGACCAGAGTTCAGATTCCAGCATCCACCATAAGAAAGCCAGGCACAAATCCCCGCCCCCCGTCCCCACACCTGTAACCCCAGCACTGAATGGGGTGGAGATGGGGACTGCTGGCTGCAAGCTCAGCTACAAAACAGCTCTAGGTTCATTTGGAATGTGATAGGGAAGACAGTGACATCCTCCCGGCCTCTGCAGGTGTACGCAACTCCCTCCTCACCATTTCCCGTTTTCCCCAGTCTGTCTGTCCGTCTGTCTGTTCGTCCGTGTGTCTACGTCTCTCTCTCTCTCTCTCTCTCTCTCTCTCTCTCTCTCTCTCTCTCTCTCTCTCTC
>CABHPR010106299.1:30881-46495 GCA_902168415.1 Peromyscus melanophrys
CTCTCTCTCTCTCTCTCTCTCTCTCTCTCTCTCTCTCTCTCTCTCTCAGAGGAAGTGAATTGATGTACATACCAGTCCATGTGTTAGAAGCAGTAATTCTTTTGGACAAATGTGAATGTATGACAAATCACGTGAATTTCATGCCTCTCTTACTGAATTGCCCACATTCACTTATTCATAGTATTCAGAACTACTCAACTTATTTCCTACAAAACAGCTTTCAGTCATTGGATCAGAAAAAAATGTTCAGCTAATATATTTTGACTTTTTTTTTTATTATTGCATAATTCACATAGCATTAGCTAGTCGTATAATTGTTGGTTTCACAATATAAGCATCTCTGAAAATATGAAGTCAGTGAAATGCAATTAAAAACTGCAATACTGTAAGTGGAAGATTCCATACTTGACCTTACATGGAAGGTCAGTCAAAACATGGGCATACTAGCTGCGTGGTGGTGGCAGCACACGCCTTTAGTCTCAACACTCAGGAGGCAGAAGCAGGCTGATCTAAAGGTTGAAGCCAGGTCTACATAGTGAGTTCTAGGACTACATGGAGAAACCCTGGAAGAGGCAAGCATAGCTATTGATTCAAGCTAACCTGGTCTACATTGAGAGCTCCAGGCCATTCAGAGCTACATGGTGAGACACTATCTCAAAAAAGAAACTGTGGAACCTGGTGGTGGTGCACGCCTTTAATCCCAGCACTCGGGAGGCAGAGGCAGGTGAATCTCTGTGAGTTCAAAGGCCATTCTGGTCTACAGAGTGAGTTCCAGGAGAGCCAGGACTGTTTCACAGAGAAACCCTGTCTCAAATCTCCCTCCCCCAAAAGAAAGAAACCATGGGCATACTAAAAACATCAAATTACCTTCATGCTAAATATTTAGGGTGTTGTTGAAACCTGGATGTTTAGACTTGTCTCATATTAGCCAGATGTCTTCTGTATATGCAAAATAAAGAACTGGACATTTGGACTATTTCTGGTCACAGCACTTCAGATGAACACTCAGCCTCCTATACATTCATTGGAACTAAAATATTCGCCAGTTTTCAAGTGGCTGCTGTGGTCTGAGGAGAGTTTCCACACTCCTCCATTTCAGAATTGCTCTAATTGACCAAATTAGGGGGTTTGAATAAAAGATGATAAAAAGTAAAAATAGTGAACATTGAGGTATGAAAGACCCAGATAAATTGAATCTGGTTTTTAAAAAATCAAATAAAGCAGCTAGTGAGTTTATTCTGTTGACTCTGTCAGAACTTTAGGGAAGGAGGTAAACTTTAGTGTGAGCTAGAGACGTGTGACAGCAAGATTTTGTTCCTGCCACTTAGGATTTCACCTACACTGCTCCACAGTGATCATGAGCTCTCCTTATTTTCATTTTCTGACTTTCATATATGATTATAAGAATATTGATGCTTGTCAACTTGGAACAATTTTGGGGGTGATTCTAATTTTTCTTCTTCCTTTATGCTTGTTAGTATTTTAATTTCCTCTACCCATCTCACCGACTCCCTAGGCTTTCAAAAGAAATCCGTAGATGAGTAGTTGATAGAAAGTGTCTAAAAGCAGGATTGCGGGGAGTCTGTATTCTTGATTAGATGAATAGTTTATGAGGTGGAAATAATAACTTCTGCAGTGCAGTGCTCTGGCTAGTACATTTTTCCTCATAATCTTTAGATTAGTGCTGATGGTTTTTTTGTTTATACCCTACCCACACCCACACCCCCCACACCCTAGTTTCTCTGTGAAACAGCCCTGGCTGTCCTGAAACTCACTTTATAGCCCAGGCTAGCCTCAAACTCACAGAGATCCACCTGCTTTTGCCTCCTGCGTACTGAGATTAAAGATGTGTGCCACCACCACCCAGCTGTGCTGATGTTTTATGAAGCAAAAGCAAGTGTTTTATCTCAAGATTTGCCATACTGCCTGTGGCTTCATTTTAGTTTATACTATAAATTTCACTGAAATCTCAAGTAGTTTGAGATCATGTAACTATTTAATTTTATGTGTGTGAATGCTTTGCCTGCATGTATGTCTACATCACATGTATGACTGGTACCCACAGAGGCTAGAAGAGGATGTTGGATTTCCTGGAACTGAAGGTACAGGCAATTGTGAGCTGCCATATGGATACTGGGGATCAAACTGGGGTCTTCTTAAAGAGCAGCCAGTGTTCTTAACCACTGAGCCATCTCTCTGGCCCCATTACTCTGTTCTTGAGCCCAAGTTACTTTTGTTGTTAGTGCACTTTATGCTTTTTGTTTTGGTTTCTAACTCTGGGTCTTGATGTATCCGAGGCTGAACTAGCACTGACTATGTAGCCCAGGATTGCCACGAACTTGTGTTTTTCCTGCCTTAGCCTCCCCATGCTGGGATTATGGGGATGTGCTACAATCCCAGCCTTATCTTGTGTTTGTAAGAGAACACTCAAAGGGAAAGGGAAGCTTTTGCTGCTGTTGTGCAAGTGCAGTGACTTGTCACTGTGCTTGTTTTCTGAGGATCCAGTTCAGCATCAGGTAAGATTTTATTTATAATGGTTTATATTCTCACTGCATTATCTTCCCTTAGGTCATCACGGTGTTTAAAGATGTGTTTGCTTCCAATTCCAAGCCATACATGGGGACTAGACTATTTCATATCACTCCCTATGATGTTCAGGTAAAGAAACTTGAACAACCCTTTGCCCTGTGACAGTTTTCCATGGCTTCTATCTCACTGCGTATCACTGCCGTGTTCTCTTCAGATCGGCTACTCAGTCCTTTCTCGCAGCGGCTCTGTTCCTCATCCATCCCGCCGGCCCCTGTCACTCCTCCACCAGTCTTTCCAGTCTCTGGAACCCATCATGAAGTGTGTGCAGATGAGCTGGATGGTCATCCTTGTGGGGCCCGCCTCTGTGGGCAAGACCAGCCTGGTCCAGCTTCTGGCACACCTTACTGGCCACACCTTAAAGATCATGGCTATGAATAGTGCAATGGATACTACTGAGCTTCTAGGCGGATTTGAGCAGGTACCTGGTATACTTTTACATTGCCAGGCATAACATAATAAACTTGTGGCCTGTTGTGGGGATTTTTGTACTAGTGGTGACTACATATATATAACAGCATCCTTTCTCTTTGGCTTTTCATGTGATCTGGAAATTGCAGGTTGATATTATCCGACCTTGGAGGCGACTACTTGAGAAGGTAGAGCGCACTGTCAGGGTACTGCTAAGGGACAGTCTTCTTAACAGTGCTGATGACACAGAAGTAGTGTTGCGAGCCTGGAGCCATTTCCTTCTGACATACAAACCCAAATGTCTTGGTGAAGATGGTAAAGCTGTCACCATAGAGATTGTCAACAAACTGGAAGCAGTATTGCTGCTTATGCAGCGACTCAATAATAAAATCAACTCGTATTCCAAAGCAGGTATGTGCTTGTGATTATCATACGCTTAGCATTTCCCATCTTGTGTCTATTTATAGGAATATATTTGTGAATGGCGAATGTCATGTCGTGTGTTTAATACATGTAATGATTACTGCTGAAGACTTGAGTGTTAACTGTGGAAGTGAAATGCTGAAAGAAGGCATTTCAGATTGATGATACTGAGAAAGGAAATACGAAAACTGATTACCAAGCTCTGTTCTTCATTTTATGCTTATTCAGCTATAGGTCAATATAGCCATCACTAACAAGTATTTTTTGTTTAGTTTTGTTTTTACTTACTAGTACTTCCTCATAAAATGAGCATTTTCATTTTTCCCTCTGTCTAAATCTGACTAGATGTTAGACACTGGTTTGAAACTGTGAGGAACTGCATTATATTTTTTAGAAAGTCTGGACTTTTCTTGGCAGGTAATAAATTGTCTATGAATCACTTTTTTTACACTTTTCAGGCAAGGGGAGGAATAGCATTTCCTCTTGTGACATGACCCTGAAGCATCTGATTTCACTTGCTGAGTGCTCTGTGTGTTTGCTGAGGTCGCTCCTTGGGCTGGAGGGCACTGAAAAGAGACTCAGTTTTCTTCCAGCCCAGTCTTCATACAAGTGACTTTTATTTAGATGTGCAGGTTATTTAACCGAAGGCACAAGGGCCTCTTCCAGGGACTGTGGATCCTTCTCTGAGAATCCCCTCCTTTAAAGTATGCTGCTGCTCTTTCCAGTTGCTCCACCTGGCCTCAGCTCACTGAGACCACTGGCAGCTTTGGTTCCCCCAGGCCCCCTTTGTAGCTTCTACAAAAGCAGTTATCGGACTTCATCTTGGTGGTACACCATGTTGTGCTGCCTCTTACTCTGTCACGTTTTCTCCCCAATTCTCAAGTTAAAAATGGGAACTGAAGTCTGTTCTCATGGCTCAAAGCAAGAATCCAATATAACATAAGTTCTAACAAAAATGACCATTTGAAAAATTCTAGACAAGAGCTGTTAGTGTTCGACTCTGAAGTATTTGTGAGCTATATCTATAGATAGATGGGTGGATAAATATATAATCCCGCCATTCTAAAGGAAATCTAGTGGCATTAATTATACTTTTGTCAGCTTACAGCTCTTTAATACAGAATTATAATGTAGTGGATGAGAGACCTTTCTTGAGACATTTTTAAAATTGAAACACACTACAATTATTCACCAGAGTCAACCCTGAGTATGTAGTTATTAATTTGTAAAGTTATTGAAAGTTGTTGTCTGTCCTAAACATAATTTTATTATCTCTGTTTAAACAAGTGTTGGGATTTGTTTGGGGGTTATCCTGGGTAGGAGGCTGAAGTGCCATGCTTTAACATTGATTACTGTGGTGCTTACTCTTGTCTGCAATATTACAGACTTTGCCAAACTTGTCGAGGAGTTCCGGGGTTTCGGGGTGAAGCTTCTGCAGTCATCCAGTGGCCGGAGTCATGGCAGCTTTGAATGGGTTGACAGCATGTTAGTTCAGGCCCTGAAGTCTGGAGATTGGCTTTTGATGGACAATGTTAACTTCTGCAAGTAAGAACCCAATCATGCCCAGTTATGCCCAAACGTGAGTGGGTCTGCCTGAACTTGGTGTGTGTTTGTTAACTGTAAACACACACACTGAGGCTCTCTGTATTGTTGACCTATTGGCTTTCTCACCTTGCAGTACATCTTCAGCCGTTCTTAGACTACCATATGGTGAACAGTCTGGGTTGGTCATTGGATGACTAAATTAAAGGCTGAGAAACTTGGATTGCTTTTCCATACAGCACTAGGCCTGTTTACCTTAGAGATTACTTGTTAGGGTCATTTTAAATACTGATTCTCTGAAATACAGGATATGATATACACAAACGTTAGTAAGTATTACTGCTAATCACAGTTCATATTACTTTTTATCCTAGATTGAGAAAAAGGGCAAGTAGGAAGTTGCTATAATAGAAGCTATTTTTAAGTGGTTTCAGTTGAAATCCAGTTATCTTCAAGTGTATTTGATCATTTTAAGGGAGGAGGGAGAGAGAGCTATGTGGTGCTCTTTCCATGTTTTATTTATTCAGTAAATGTGTGTACTTTTATAAAGCTATGTGACTTCGGGAATAGGAATGAGAAAAGGAGTCGGCCCTTGGAAGAGATTACAGTGCTGTATGGAGTGGTCTCTGGAAGGGAGATGTGGGTCCAAAAGAAAGTTCAAGCTTGTGTAAGAGTAGTGGAGTCATGGCAACAGGCCAGCCTGACTATCATTTGAATTCTGTGTGTGCAGTCCATCAGTGCTGGATCGTCTGAATGCTTTGCTCGAGCCTGGTGGTGTCCTCACCATTAACGAAAGAGGAATGGTAGATGGAGCCACTTCCACAGTAACACCACACCCCAGTTTCAGGTACTTCTATTTCTTATGTGTCTAATAAAGAATTGGGTGTCTTCAGTCACAAAGGCAGACATCAAATAGAACCTTTTTGTAAACTGAACCATGTTCCGAGAAGGCGACCCGATCATTCTGTTAAAACGTATATGTTAAGGCCCTCCTGTTTACCAAGTACTTGCTAGGCTTTGAGGACAGCAGAATACAGAAAGAGGTGAGGTCCTTCTCTAGGGTTAGCAGTAAGGCGTAGAAGGTAAGAGGTTAGTCACAGTCCTTTGCTGATAGCCTAGGAAGAAGAAAGTGTGTCCCGTGTTACGGGGTCACATGGGTGGGTCTTGAGAGTTGAAAAGAAACAAGGATGGCATCTGTGGTTTGTCTAGAGTAACTTGGCAAACGAGAAGCTGCTTATTGAGAAGGGGAATACTAGCAGAAGAGCAAGTTTGGTATAGGACAGCCAGCCAGGAATCCATTCTTCTGTTCTCACATAAGTTGAGATGTCAGATAGCTACATGAGGGTGTGGAGGGACATTGACGAAGAGAAATTGACTGTTACAGAAGAGTTGTGCTAGCTAGATTTATGTCACTTGATACAAACTAGAGGTGGCAACCTTAACTGAAAAAAATCCTGCCACCAGATTGTCCTGTGGGTAAATTTGTAGTCCATTTTTTTTTTTTTTTTTTTTTTTATTTATTATGTATACAGAAGAGGGTGCCAGATCTCATTACAGATGGTTGTGAGCCACCGTGTGGTTGCTGGGAATTGAACTCAGGACCTCTGGAAGAGCAGTCGGTGTTCTTAACCTCTAAGCCATCTCTCCAGCCCATAGTAGTCCATTTTCTTGACTGACTGGTGTGGGAGGGCCCAGCTCACTGAGTGTTGCTACTCCTGGTCAGGTGGTCCTGGGTACTATAAGAAAACTGGGCAAGCCAATAAGCTGCAGTCCTCCATGGCCTCTGCATCAGCTTCTGCCTGTAGCTTCCTGCCCCGCTTCAGTTCTGCCCTGACTTCTTTACATGATGGATTGTGATGTGCAACTGTAAGCTGACATAAACTCTTAGGGTGCTTTATCACAGAAGTAGAAAACCTCACTAAGGCTAGAGTTCACTGCTCCCTTTTCTGCTCTATGTGGATGAATCAGCATGGTCTGAGTTGGGGTGAGTGTCTGAAAGCAAGACTTTCTAAGTTCTCAGCATAGTTCCTTAAGAAAGCAGGTATATGAAGATGGAGAACGGGCTCAGTGGTTGCAGCTCTTACAGAGGTCTGCCGAGTTTGGTTACCAGCACCCACCCTGGACATGTCATAACTATCAAAAAACTCCAGCTTCAGGGGATCTGACACCCTCTTTAGGACTGCAAGCACCCACACACAGGTGCACAAACAGACTCAAATGCATACATATAGATAAAAATAAGTATTTAGAAACAAAAGTAGGTATAGAGAAATTGATGCAAGGGTGTTGACGTGTTAAAAAAGAGGTGTGGGTGATAGTATCACACAGTGAGGTGGTAGTATCTTCTTCAGTGGATTTCCTGTAGGTGAGCCGCATATAGTTTGCCCTTAACAATTGGTGCTAGAGGCCAAAACCGTTAGTTTTGGGATTTGATTTTTCTCTCTCCTTCTCAATTTCCTTTTTATTATTTCCTCTTTATTAGGCTTTTTCTCTCCATGGATCCTGTTCATGGAGAAATTTCCAGAGCTATGAGGAATCGTGGACTTGAAATCTATATTTCAGGAGAAGGGGATGAAAGCATACCAGATAACCTGGATTTGAAAGTTCTACTTCACAGCCTTGGGTTGGTGGGGGACAGTGTGTGTAACATCCTCTTGGCTCTGCACACAGAGGTCCAGAGCATTGTTAGAGGTGAGCTACTTGACTTCTAGGCCTTTGCCGTTGCAGTCCTGTAGTAATTCATGTTGCTCCATCAGGTCTGTAGTCCAGGAGTTCTTACAGTTGATACACGTTGAAATAAAAGTGATCAAGAAAGCATGTTTAAAATGTAATATCCAAATACCTCAGGAAATGGAGTTCTGCTCATCTGGAGGAAGTATAGCCATCAGTGTGGTAAGCTCCATAAGGAGTTACAGAGATGGCTCAATGGTTACAAGCACTTGCTTTTCCAAAAGACTGGCATTTTATTCCCAGTACCCCTGTCAGTGGACTCAGTTCCAGCTGCAGGGAATCTGACGCCCTTCTTGGCTCCTTGGACACCCACACTTGATATACAGATTGATACATATGCACATAATGAAAATAATAATTGAGTATGTGCTCCTGATACATATGCACATAATGACAATAATAATTGGGTATGTGCTCCTGTAACAGGGACCATTTGCTGAGTAATTCTGCTCTATGCTTTGAGATTCAAGAGCTTTGCCTTCATATCTCCTGGGTCACCATTGCCCTTATGAAGGGGAAATAAGGTAGAAATGAGAGTTGGAATGGCTCTAATTTTTGTCATTGTTTCCTTGTGATAAAAGGATGAGTAGTAATAAATGAAATACTATTTACTGAGTAATTGCTATGTGCTGGGTACAGTTCAGTTTGTCTGTTCTGTGTGCATGTTCCCTGTCACAGATGAGGCTCGCTGGTTGATAATTTGTCAGAATTAGTTATACCGACGGTTGGGATTTATCTGCCTATTGTCCTTTGTATGGTCATACTCACTTTGCCATCCTTGGTGTGTGGGTCATCTTGAGATTAAAGATACATGTGACACCTGTAAAAGAGTTCTCAGATACTTTGCTGGAGGCCAGGGAATAAGAGGGAAGGCAGATGAGGGGAGAGATAGGAGTGTTATTACACATCTGTTGTGCCCTCGGGAGACCCTAGATAGAAAGCAAATACATGGTTAGGAGTCAGTGTACAGAAGATTAAGAGCATTTATCAGTTTCTATCAAAGGTTTTAGAAGACTATTGGTCACATATGGCAATGTTTTATTTTTATAGGTTCTCCAACATCATCTGTTTCTACTCTCAGTCAGGCAGCCATACTCATTGTTCAGTACTTGCAGCGAGGTCTGAATTTAGACAAGGCGTTTTTTGAAGCATGCTGGGATGTGTATGTCTGCTCTCAGCACTCAGCAGCAAACCGGAAGGTACTGTGAATGTTTTATACCAGCGTCCAAGTTATAACACTGAGGTAGAGGAGATCACCTTTGTGGATAGCAACTTTTAAGAGACTTGACTGCTATTTTGTTCCAGTTAAAGATCTGGTATCCAGGTTCTTTTCTGGAAATTCATTTAAATGTAAATATTCCTTTTTCTGAAACATTGGCAAAACAATTTAACTAATGTTGTCCATTAAGGAATGTGTCTAAGAATTGTTCATTGATGGCTAGGTGAGCCTTGGAGTCTTTCACACATTGTCTGTTGGTGATTTTGATAGCATCTCTTGTGTCAGTACTCTTGACTGTGTGTTTCACATTCTGTAGCTTGTGCAGGCTTTGCTGGAGAGTCATACCTCATCTCTGCAAGTTCGGGAAACCTGGGGACACTCCATTCTTGCCACAGGGCTGTGGCCCGATTCTGTCCCTTCAGCTCTCTTTGCAACAGAAGATTCTTGCCTCTCTGTTGTCCGAAGTGATGGGCAGATCCTGGCGTACTGCCTCAACAGGATGAGCCTGAAAACCAGCAGCTGGACAAGGTCAGCAGAGCCTTCAGTATGTTCTCTTGGGGTAGATCTGGCTTTTGCGGACATTGGAGAGCCCAACATTTGTGTCCACTTATTATCACATTTTTAATGTTTATTATTATTATTATTATTATTATTATTATTATTATTATTATCAGTCTCATTTATTTAGAAATCTTCCACAGAAGGAGTAGATACTTACTAGATTGATGAACCCGATGTTCTGGTTATGGCTGTAATATGCTCATAGAGAGCAGCCAATAGAATGTATATGCACATACTAGGGATGGAATCCAGGCAGGGCCTTTGTCATGCTGAGCATATTTCTGCCACTCAGCTATACCCCATCCCTAACTACATGTTTCAGTTGTCTTTGCCTCTTCATCTCTTTGATATGGTATTTGCAAAATCATTATCTTTGGTGTTTTGAAATGCTATGTGAAAGACTGTTCTAATTCTAACTTTTCTCATTCTGTGAGTTCCAGGAGTCAGCCTCTTACTTTGCAAGACCTAGAGAACATTATGCAGACTTGTAGCCCTGAGAACCTGACATTCAGTGCGGTGAAAGTGGATACTTACTGGGTCGATGAACCAGAAGTTTTAGCCATGGCTGTTAAATTGCTCATAGAAAGAGCAACCAATCAGGATTGGATGCTCAGAGTTAAATGGCTTTGTCATTTAGCCAAGAACATACCACAGGGGCTTGGTGAGTAGCAAAACTTGAATTGTCCATATTTACATATGCTTCCCTTGTCCCAGTGCCTCGGCATGCATGTTAGTCTGTGACTACACTGTTTCCCACTGTATAGCTGGGAAACAGCAGAAAATTGTATTGTTTATAAACCTGTTAAATCAGGGAGATGTCTGCCCCTTATGTATCAAGAAAAATGCCTCAGTGTTTCAGAGTCTGTTCTTCTTTTCAGTTCAAAAGGAAAATATACTTACTGTATGTAGTATGTTACTTTTTGTTTGTTTGTTTGTTTGTTTTTAGAGACGGTTTCTTTGTGAAGCCTTTGCTGTTCTGGAACTCGATTTGTAGACCAGTCTGGCCTCATTCACTGAGATCCACCTGCCTCTGCCTCCTGAGTGTTGGGATTAAAGGCATACACCACCACGCCCAGCTGCATCATGTTACTTTTTAGCTTAAATGTTTTTTGTTTTTTGTTTTTTTCTGTACAAACATTTTCTCTGGGAACAATGTTATTTTTAATAATTGATTTCCCCTTAAGAGGCCCAAGATACAGGTTCCTGAGAACCTGTTTTTTGATTGTTTGAGATAGGGTCTCACTATGTAGCTCTGGCTAGCCTAGAACTCAAAAAGGTCTACCAGCCTCTGCCTCACAAGTGCTGGAACTAAAAGCATTCAAGGCCCCAATCCCTTTTCCTTGTTGGTGCTGCTAGACTTACTTAATTTGTCATCCATTCAAAGCAGGAAAAAGACAGCAACAGTTAACCGCCTACACTGTAAAGTATAGGACATAGAATTTCTTGGTAATGGGTCATTCACATGGCTTGTAAGCAGAGTGGAGCTCCAGAGTTGCTTTCACTGCCAGCACCAAGGAGACAGGAGGGTGCCTGGGGCTTGTTGGCCGGCAGTGTAACCTAGTTGGTAAACAAACTACAGATAAACAAGAGACCCATCTCAGAGGAGGTCCATGGTTCTGAGCACCCAAGACTGTCCTATAGCTTTCCTATGCACATGGACCTGCACACACATCCATTAAAAAATGTCAGCCTTAGTAACTGAATGTAAATGAACCCTCTGCTTCCTGAGAACTTGTTGATAAACCAGTGAAAACACGTCTCTTGTTTAGTGACATTGGTAATCTGAGTATTTACTGTAAAGGAATTTGTGATTTTTATTTACGTTGTTTTATATGATTGCCACAGAGAAGAACACAAATGAACAGAACACCAAGTCTTTGACGTTACGTTAACTTCTAAACTCCAGTGCTTTGTGTGTCCTAGGCACAATTCAGTCACTTGTGGATAGCCACTGTGTGACTGTGTCCCCATTGCAGAAAGTTCATTTGGGCGATGTGGCTTTGGGCCTTAACAATGCTTTCCTTCCACAGAGTCAGTGCAGATTCATCTGGAAGGCAGTGCCACTGCTCTTAGAAATTTTTACTCCAATTCCCTCTCAGCTGGAGTCAGGAATGTCTTGAAAATATTACAGGCAAACATGACAGGTATGTACCTGCTTCAGGTTTTCAGAAGCCTTCATCTGTGCAGTTACAAACTGTCTTCCAAACTGTTGATTGTCCATCATGAGAATAATGGTACACTAGAAAGAACCTGGGAGTGTAAAGGGGAAGTCAGCTGTGGGAGAGAGTGACTGGTAGAAAATGAGAAAATTGAGATTTTTATTTCTCTGTGGTCTCTTCCACTTTGAAGATTTAGTTTACTGTTTCATTAACTAGAAGAGTTTTCAGCATAAAATATTTGACTTGAAGGGAAAGCTACACAGGATCATTTGCTTCAGGTAATAAAAAGTCTTGATGATAAGAGTTAGCCTTCAGCATTTCCTCTTTGGATAATTATGTGTTCATTTGAAAGCTGGGATCACATGTCCACACTGACATGCCTGGCTAGTTCTGGTTCTGAGATGGAGTCTTCACATGTTCCTCAGGTGGGTGCTTTAAGCCTAGGCACACGCAGTTCTTCTGCCTTAGCCTCTTCAGTAACTGTGCTAGGTAATTATTACCAGGCCTGGTCAGGGAAATCCTTTCATAAGCAAAGCAATCTTGAATTGTTTTGTTTTATTTTTGAAAGCAAAAAGTGTTGTAGTCTGAGGTAGGAGGAGGTTTGGGGACTCGTGGGTGTTTGATTTTGGAAAGGAAGTAGTAGAAAAGCTGCTGGATTGATACTGCAGTGCGGTAGACTGAAGTGGGATTCTGTTCTCCCCGTGAGCATTCATGTGGTCAACATGAAACAGTGAAAATAGTCAACCAAGGCTTGCTAAGCCAGGCATGTTAATTGCACAATTCTTTCCTTTTTCTTTAAACTAGATGACTTTGTGATTCCTCTGGATCCCCGGTGGAATATGCAGGCTTTGGACATCATTAGAAATTCACTGGACTTTGATCCACAAGCAGACCAGTCTGAACAACTCTTTGCCCTTTTAGAATCAGTTGCAAACAAGTAGGTGACACCTGCAGCTCGAGACACTTTCTCTCATGGCCTTACCCATTCTATACCAAATACGGGTTATGTGGGCTTTAATTTGTGAAACAAACAGTAGGTGTTCGATGCCATTGCATTCACTCAGTGTTAGTGGTGGGCAGTAATTTACAGCCAATCTCTAGTCTCAGGACAGTTGTTTCTTTTGCATAATTATAGGTCCCAGTAACTTCCTATTATCTCCTCATTCTCGCAGATGTCTGTCTGCTTCAGTTTTCCTCCTCCAGTACAGCAGACAGGAGTGACTCCTGCAACCTCAGTAGACACACATGGAAATATACATGGTTGAATACATTTTTCCTAGTTTTTTACTGCAATGTGTTTTATTTTGTTTTATCCCCAAATTAGCCATTAGTGTAATATTTTTAAAAATAAATGTATAATTGAAATATGTATTTCATGAAGGTATGCTAATAATAAACGTGATTTTGATGAATTTTCATAAAGTGAGCCCATGAGTATGATTATGTCACTGATGCAGTGACAGTGACTATGCAGAGTTGAGGTTCATGTCACATCAGGGTAGGACAATAGAGTGGGATCCAGTAGTCTTCTTAATCCCTTTTTAGACCAGAAGTTGCAGAGACAGATGAGGAATGGGCTAGATGAAGGGACTGATGCTCCAAGGTTTGGAGTATTTCTGGACTGTGGTTATGGGTCAGTGGTAAAATATTTACCTAGTATGCTCCCTGCCGTGAGTTTAGTCCCAGTACTACATGCCCCACCCCAAAAAAACTTTGTTAATTCAAAAGAAGTTCTGTTAACCAGTAAGCAACTATTTCATTCCAGGACAATTATCTATCTTGACCGGGAAAAGAGGATTTTCACTGAAGCAAATTTGGTGTCTGTTGGTAGTAAAAAGTTAAGAAGTAGTGTTTTGAGGATGTCTTTTGAATTCCATAAAGGTAAAAACATTTTCCCTTTTGTGTTCTGGTTTTGCTGTTGCTGGAGTTAGGAGACATTCTCGGTAATTGCTGCTTTCAGATTTACTGTGATATGTTGACTTGATATGAACTATAGCCCCTTAAGCAATACTGATGACTGGCATTTAATGAACACTGGTTATCCCAGGTGCTCAGCTAAATGCTGTTGACATGTCCTCACAGTCACTCTCCAAAGCTCAGTAGGTTCTCATAAACTAGGAACATGAGACACAGAAGTTGAAGATCACATACTTAGCAAGTTGAAGAACTAGCACTTCAAAAGCAGGTTTCTTGGCTCAGAATATCTGTTCAGAAGCATTGATTGTGTGGAAGTCAGCAATTCTCTCTTCCTTGGTTGTTGTAAACCAAAAAGACAGCTATGGGATTTAGAAAAAAGAATCAAAACGATGTGAAAGTATAAATATTTTAAAAGCTCATTTTTGTCAACACATAGACAAAATTGTTTGTCAACAATAGAGTCATTTGAGGGGAAACCTAAATGAAGAAAATGTCCCCACCAGCTGGTCCCAAGGGCAAGCCTGTGGACCCTTCTTGAGAGGGAATGTGAACTGAAAGTTGTAATCCAGATAAACGTTGCTTTGCTCCAGATGTTTTATCACAGCAATAAAACCCCTAAGAAACTATCCAGATCTATGTGCACTGAGTTCAGTGTTTTGTGTTGGTTAATTTTTAAAAATTATATATACATGGAAGTATTTTGGTTGCATGTATGTATGTGTCCCACATGCATCCCTGGTGTCCTTGGAGGTCAGAAGACAGCATCAGATCCTATGGAAATGGAGTTATAGCCAGGTAACAGCTGTCATGTGGCTGCTGGAACCATATGTAGGTCCCCCGAAAAAGCAGCAGGTGCTCTTAACTGCTGAGCCATCTCTCTGGCCCAGTATTTTTGTGTTTACAGATATAAAACATGTAATTTTACTGTGTAGCTTGCATTTTCCACTAGGACATTATTTATTTACATCTGTAGGTATTATGTGCCTTATCTAAAAATTTCATAATACATACAAAACTTGCTTTTGATTTTGAGCTTTCTAATAGACCTTTGCACTAGAGATAACATTACAGTCTAGACTATAATTTATTTTGAAAATATCTGAAGATTAATAGAATGTTCTTGTTTTATTTGTGTCAACTCTAAGATCCAGAGAGCTATCACAACCTGCCCCATGAAATTGTGGCCAATCTTGCTGCTTTTTTTGAACTTTGTGATGCACTGATCCTGCTCTGGGTACAGTCTCCTCAAGCGATAGTTGCTGATACGCATGTTAATAAGGTGAGGCGATGCTTTTATCTTCAATGTTTTTAAAGTGTACATATGACATGTATATTCTTGTAAAACCATTACAACAATCAAGATAGTAAGATACTTCTTTTCATCCCTAAAAGCTTCCTTGTGTCCTTTTGCATTTCTTTCCTCTCTTTACCCATACCTGTAATCAGGTAGCCATTGATGGAACTGTACAGTGTAAATCTGTGGTCTGGTTAGTTACTGTCCTGTTAACTGTGACAGACACCGTGACCAAAGCAACTTTTAAAAGAAAGCTTTAAAAGAAAACTTGCTTACAGTTTCAGAGGATTGTCCATGACCATCATGACGGGGAGCATGGCATCAGGCAGCTAGCCATGGCATTGTAGCAGTAACCGAGAGCTTATACCTTATCCATAAGTAGGAAGCAGAAAGAGAATGAGACTGAGCCTGGCTTGGGCTTTTGAAACCTCAAAGCCCACACCAGTGACACACCTCCTAATCCTTCCTAAATAGTCCACCAACTGATACCAAACATTCGAATATATGAGCCTGTGGGACCATTCTCATTTGAACCACCACAAGATGCATCCATGTAGATTCATTTATCAGTAGGTTGTTCATTTTTATTTTTATTTATTTTTTAAGGCATTTCTTTCTTTCTTTCTATCTATCTATCTATCTATCTATCTATCTATCTATCTATCTATGTATCTATGTATCTATTTATCTATTTATCTATCTATCTATCTATCTATCTATCTATCTATTTATTTATTTATTTATTTATTTATTTATTTATTTATTTATTTAT